>MJUU01057098.1:0-23206 GCA_002080025.1 Modiolus philippinarum | reverse complement strand
AGCCGGGAAATTTTTTTCGCCCGCTTCGCGGGCCAGATTATTTTTTTTCCATATACACAATGCTAGAAAATTTGGTTGAGCCGGGCTTTTTTTTTCTAATGGACAGGATCAGGGCCAGATTATTTTTTTTTAAATATACACAATGCTAGAAAATTTTGTTGAGCCAGGCTTTTTTTCTAATGGACAGGATCAGGGCCAGATTATTTTTTTCAACCCAGATGCTGGCCAGAGAATTTTTTTGGGGGCAAAAGTCAGGGCCAGAAAAATTTTTTCTAAAAAATACCAGACCTCCCCCCCCCCCACCTGAAAATCAAATGGTCCGTGCCTAACCCAAAATACCAGTAAAACTTGAATACTATTTCATTGTTGTGATTATCATCATAAAATAAAAGATCTACATTATTTGGCTTATTACAAATGCAACTGAATACTTAGATGACCATTATTAAGAGGAGATCAGTGACAGTTAAATGACTGGAAAGATGGTGTTCTTCCTTTAGACTGATAGTATTATTTTTCTCACATGAAAGAGTCAAGAAATCGTATGTAGAAATTAAATTCACAGTAACTTCAGTATCTTGTTATTTATTACCACTGGGTCTGCTGGTGGACTGTCAGTCCCTGAGGGTATTCACCAACCCACTTTACAAGCAAACTAAATCATATATGTATTATTCTTTCAATTTAATAAATATATCACTCATTTTAAGAAAATATATTTTAGGATTTTCAAAAAAATTGATTCCAGGCCCTGTCTTATAGTCAATATTTAAACAGTTGAACTATTATTCTCTTATGATGTGGCAGCAATGTCTATTTCTTACAGGATTAGATAATTTTCGTATCACTTAGTGATAACTTTTATGCTATCATTTCGTTGGCCTTTCATATGATTAGATAATTTTCATCTGTATATTCATTGGTTGTTCTAGAGGTCACACATCGGGTCAAAACCATGTCATGGAAATTCTTTTGTTATTTATAATTCCGTGCTCATTTCATTATGTCCTCTGCATGAATTTTTAACTTTATTTGGAAAGAAAAAGAAATGAAAGAAATGAGCTTCGTGTATATACACATATTAATTCATTCTCCGAAAACAGTTGAATATGGTTTAGCCACTTGAAAAATATTATTTCATTGCTAAAATAAGTTTCTTTCCTGTGTTGATGTAATGATGTAATGTGTATTGAGACCATTGACGTGTGGAAATTGACATCTGAATCACTTACCACAGATACAGAGAAAATTACACCTACATTTAATTACAAATAATTCATAACATTTTCACCCAAGTGACGCGCACAAATCAATTTTATTATATATGGTTAAAACTGTAATTACAATGAAACCGAGCTTTCTAAAGAGATACCCAGGTTTGTCACCAGCGTGGAACCATGTATTTGTCTTTGCTATTGATTGTTGTGTACATGTGCTTATAATGCAACATAGTTCCTACATGTACAACACTTATCGTTGTTACAGTTTCTACTTCATATAAGGGAAAATGTATTGTTAGACTTTACATTCATTATAAGGAGAAGTTTAAAGTACATAATCAATATTCACAAACACAACAAACAAAATTCTCTCAACTTAACATAATTGGGAAAACACAGCAGAGGAGTTTACACATGAAATTTATCATAAGGGAAATAGGTTTCACAACTCGCTGAAGCTCATCAATTATTATTGTAACTAAATAGCTTGAGTTGATAACGAGCAATATGCAAGCCTCACTCATAATGAAACCTATAATATCCAAAAACAGAAAACAACAATTCCTGTAACAAGCATCTTGCGTTCTTTAAGAAAAAAATTATATCACTGCTCAATATATTTTGCAATACATGTATTGAATGCAATGTATTGTAAGAAAAGTTTAGGTTGACCGGGCGGAGTTACTTGTCATTCAGGATTTGATCATTCCAAAAAATCAATAGGTACAATAGACCAAATGCAGAGTGATATCTTTAATAGATCAATAATTGTTTGATTGGTGAATGTTCCTCTTGATATCTTGGGGCATACAAATTACAAAGTATTTGTATAGGAAAAGTATTCACTATACAAATAACTACATGATCATTAATGATTAATTTGATTGTAACCTTTTAACACCTAATGTTGGCACTACACTGAAAAAGTAGATTTACCCCAGTTCAAAGTTTAAGGCAAACTCTGCCCAGTCAATCTTAAGTTTTATTACAATATCTGTATGAAAAAAAAACATATCAAACCTCAAGAAGAAATTCAGTCATGTAAAAAAATAGTTTTATCAAATGGTAATTTTCATATTAGTCCTGTATAAAGTCCAAGTACAGTACTGTTGGGTTGAGTTCACCTGTATTGGCCCTCGGCTGCTCCTCAGGCCAATACAGTGAAATAAACCCAATACGACTGAATAAGGACATAATACAGGATTAATATGAAAATTGCCAATTTATGACACCTTTATTAACTGAAGACTAAAAATTACAGGCAAAACAGATTTCTACTGAGTTTTCTGTTAAATCTTTAGGATTTTGTTTGTTTTTTTTTTTTTGCTCTTGTATTTTTTGTTTTGTTTCGTTTGTTATTTTGTTTTTTTTGTTTTTTTTTGTTTTGTTTTTATTTTTGTTGTTGTTGTTGTTGTTGTTTTGAATTAGAAATTAATATTTTTAAAAACAAATTTATTGCACAATCATGTTGTTAACAAGCCCTTTCAATGGTACAAGGATTCTGTTAAGGTTCTGTCATGTGACTTTTGTTGCACACTCTGATAAGGATTCGGCTGAAGAGTAATATTTTCAGCTGACAAGTGCTAATTAACTATTTATAAAGCACAGTGTCAATATTTGGAACGTAACCAAAAAAATCTTCTGTGTAAGGGATTAAAATCAACAGTCTAAAAAAGAAACAGAGTTAACATATACGAGAAACAAACAGAAAACTATGCATTACTAAACCGATATGGCTGGTTTATTTAAACAGGGCATTTGCTCTGTAATAATTTTCATACAGGGCAAATGCCATGTATTAACTTTTATGAAGGGCATCTGCTCTGTATAAATGCCAGTTTCCAAGAACTTCCAGTTATATTAAATGGCCAATTCACATTGCATTTTAAGTCAACAGTTAATAAAGAACTGTAAAACAAACACTTTTATATGGCCTTCATCAGTGTAGGACAATATTTATAATTAGATCAAAATCAATCTGACAATAGTCTCATCAAAATTCAACAATAACAATTATAAATAGTATATTGAATATCTGTTAACAAATTAAGGTAAATATATAAGGAATAGTCAAAATATATGAATCATATAAACTGTCTAAAAAGGGACATGATACAAAAAAATTCTTCAAAAACTAACAATTATTGCACTAATCAAAATATTGCAGTGGATCTTCTAATGATTTGTCCATCTGTAAACTACTCAGTTCTGGGTCTTTATTCATGTGAGGCAATGGCTGATATATCCTCAGGTGTAAATACGTGTCACCATCTGTCCGAACCTTGAAATAGTAATTAATAAATAAGTTGGGCAAACATTATGCATAAATAAAAGACAATACAGTACATGGTACACAGTACCGCTGTACCAGTATTTATAATGATGAAATGACGAATCTCTGACTGATGTAGACCCGCCATGTGTCAGTGTTGAAGACCTTTTAGGTCATGCAATTTATTGTGAAATAGTTGATATTTTTTTGCTTTTAACATACAATAGATTGAAAGTCTCACTTTCACATTTTTTCAGTACCCCAAACATGCCAAAGTTCTTCGTGTTGGCATATATAAGCTGTCATTTTCATTCTTGCTTGGAAAGCCATTTTCATGATTTGGTCATAATTATTTTTGTTTTCCATGATCATGATAATTACAAGACTATAGATCTATTCTGCCAAGTGTGGTACATAGGTCACCTGAGCTGGCAAATATGTACTTTTTTTTTCAAGGAAAGTAATTCCACAACAGATGTCATCAATATGAAAGTATAGTTTTTTTTTCCAAACATGTCAATAAAATATCTTGGGTAGCAGTGATTTCCCTGGCTATGTCAGGTTTAGGGAAACCAACAATATTTTATTTGCATATGATTACAGAATTTGCATATTGTATATCATGTACAGTCTATAATAATGAATTACAATGTATTAGAATGTAATACATGTATGTAAAACTCCAACAAAACTTACTTTGACAAAATAATTAGTTCCTGCTACAACTTGTGTTCCATATTTCACAGCTGTTAGTTTACTATAATTCTGTCCTAACTTTGTGTTTACAGCACCCAGTACCTATAACATGACAAAATAATTAGTTCCTGTCACAACTTGTATTCCATATTTCACAGCTGTTTGTTTACTATAATTCTGTCCTAACTTTGTGTTTACAGCACCCAGTACCTATAACATGACAAACAAATTAGTTCCTGCCACAACTTGTGTTCCATGTTTCACAGCTGTTAGTTTACTATAATTCTGTCCTAACTTTGTGTTTACAGCACCCAGTACATATAACATGACAAAATAATTAGTTCCTGTTACAACTTGTGTTCCATATTTCACTACAGTTCTGTCCTAACTTTGTGTTTACAGCACCCAGTACCTATAACATGACAAAATAATTAGTTCCTGTTACAACTTGTGTTCCATATTTCACAGCTGTTTGTTTACTATAATTCTGCCCTAACTTTGTGTTTACAGCACCCAGTACCTATAACATGACAAAATAATCAGTTCCTGTTACAGCTTGTGGTTCATATTTCAAAGCTGTTAGTTTACTATAATTCTGTCCTAACTTGTGTTTACAGCACCCAGTACCTATAACATGACAAAATAATTAGTTCCTGTTACAACTTGTGTTCCATATTTCACAGCTGTTTGTTTACTATAATTCTGTCCTAACTTTGTGTTTACAGCACCAAGTACCTATAACATGACAAAAACATGTTTCTGTAAAAATCTATTACATGATTGATATTGATATTTCACCTGATACAAATGGAAACCTACCAGTCATTTTACTTTTTGGATAATTATATATACATGTACTTATTTGTGTAGCAATCTCGTTTTATTACAATACTTTTTTGTCAATCAAATATGTATGGTAAATAATTGTATAGAACTTATAAAGACAAAAGTATAGAATGTAGTTAATTTTACAGGATAAAAATATTTCATTTTGTAATGAAAAGGGTATAAATATTTCAAATGGGCTTTTGAAATTATATATCATTTATTGTTTTACTTTTTTTTCTGAAATTTGAGAGGTCATATACAATATATAGATCGAACCAATTTTCTGAATTCGGGCACAGCGAAATGCTGAAGTGAATTATGTGGTTCATTTCAATTTTTTGTACCTAAATCATGCCCAGCACTTTATTTTTAATGGCATTCATTTTCATTTTTGTTCAATTGTCTTTGCCTTTTTTTACTCCTCCCTCCATATATGCAGCCTCTATAACCATGACAATACTACTATGTTCATTTGTATTATGAAATAATGTGACTTGTCTTAGAATATTTATTGAATGTCAAGGAACATAATTTTGTTGTAATATTTGCATGATCACAATTTTTTTATATAAATATCCTCAATAAAAAAATGTCTTTCCTACAATCCCAATGTATACATTTATTTCAACATGATGTTGAGCCCCTCCCCCATCTCTACTTTATATCTGACTTTTTTATTTTGTCACAACATGCACAAAGCAATATAAAGATAAGAGTCATATTTGTAAAAGAGCATAGGATATTTATGTAATAGTAAGTGGTGTAGAGGGCTGCATCCGGATTTACAGACTGCCTAAGGATCGCGATACGGACCGTGTACCTTGTTACAGCCCGAGCCGAAGGCAATGGCTGTAACAAGGTACAGGTCCGTATCAAGGTCCTTAGGTAGTCTGTAAATTTGATGCAGCCCGATACACAAGTTTCTATTACTTTTATTTCATTGAACAACAAAATTCCTGGGATATAATTTCTTCAACACTCAAATACAGAAGAGAGTACTTATCATGGGGTAAACAGCAAGTAAAAATACAACAGGTATATTTACATATCTCCAGACATTCTACGTGGTGAAATGAAAGTATGCCCGCAAAGACTCCATAACAACAGATGTAAGACATAATTGTGTCCTGTGTAAAAGTGTCCACCTGGACAATATTACAAAATAAACAGCTGCGCCAAGTCGCATGATACGCCCGTCGTCACCCCTTCAAAACTTTAAGGGGTTCTCAATTTAGAAGCACCTATAACTGCCTAATTGAGCTTGATATCTCTTTAACAAATCAATCTGCAGAGTTTGAAGTGAGGTGATCAAAGTACTTATACATAAGAGTGCGACATGTAAAAAATTGCCTTACATTTGACAGATAACGTCCTATAACTCTTTTAAGAAAAATCTAAATTTTGCAAAAAAGTACACAGATCATGAGGCCATCATACCTAATACCTCTACAAAGTTTGAAGTGAATTGGCCATATGGTTGTCAAGTAAGAGGGCGACATGTAAAAAATTGCCTTTAAATTGACGAATAAAGTCCCATAACTCTTGCAAGAAAAATCCAAATTTCACGAAAAAGTATACAGATCGTGAGGCCATCATATCCAATACCTCTATAAAGTTTGAAGTGCACCAAAAGGGTTGTTGAGTTAGAGCGTGAAATGTAAAAAATTCCCTTAAATTTACGAATAAAGACCCATAACTCTTGTAAGAAATATCGAAATTTTACGAAAAAGAATACAGATAGTGAGGCAATCATATCCAATACCTCTACAAAGTTTGAAGTAAATTGGCAAAAGGGTTGTTGAGTTAGAGTGTGACATGAAAAAAATTGCCTTAAAATTGACGAATAAAGTTCCATAACTCTTGTAAGAAAAATCGAAATTTAACGAAAAAGTATACAGATCGTGAGGCCATCATATCAAATACCTCTACAAAGTTTGAAGTGAATTGGCCATAGGGTTGTCAAGTTAGAGCGCGACATGTAAAAAATTGCCTTCAAATTGACGAATAAAGTCCCATAACTCTTGCAAGAAAAATCAAAATTTCACGAAAAAGTATACAGATCGTGAGGCCATCATACCTAATACCTCTACAAAGTTTGAAGTGAATTGGCCATAGGGTTGTCAAGTTGGAGCGCGACCTTCAAATTGGCGAATAAAGTCCAATAACTCTTGCAAGAAAAATCAAAATTTCACGAAAAAGTATACAGATCGTGAGGCCATCATATCCAATACCTCTATAAAGTTTGATGTGCACCAAAAGGGTTGTTGAGTTAGAGCGTGAAATGTAAAAAAATGCCTTAAATTTACGAATAAAGACCCATAACTCTTGTAAGAAATATCGAAATTTTACGAAAAAGAATACAGATAGTGAGGCAATCATATCCAATACATCTACAAAGTTTTAAGTGAATTGGCAAAAGGGTTGTTGAGTTAGAGTGTGACATGAAAAAAAAATTGCCTTAAAATTGACGAATAAAGTCCCATAACTCTTGTAAGAAAAATCGAAATCTCACGAAAAAGTATACAGATCGTGAGGCCATCATATCAAATACCTCCACAAAGTTTGAAGTGAATTGGCCATAGGGTTGTCAAGTTAGAGCGCGACATGTAAAATATTGCCTTAAAATTGACGAATAAAGTCCAATAACTCTTGCAAGAAAAATCAAAATTTCACGAAAAAAGTATACAGATCGTGAGGCCATCATACCAAATACCTCTACAAAGTTTAAAGTGAATTGGCCATAAGGTTGTCAAGTTAGAGCGCGACATGTAAAAAATTGCCTTCAAATTGACGAATAAAGTCCCATAACTCTTGCAAGAAAAATCGAAATTTCACAAAAAAAATAACAGATCGTGAGGCCATCATATCAAATATCTCTACAAAGTTTGAAGTGAATTGGCCATAGGGTTGTCAAGTTAGAGCGCGACATGTAAAAAATTGCCTTCAAATTGACGAATAAAGTCCCATAACTCTTGCAAGAAAAATCGAAATTTCACGAAAAAGTATACAGATCGTGAGGCCATCATATCAAATACCTCTACAAAGTTTGAAGTGAATCGGCCAAACGGTTGTCAAGTTATAGCGCGACATATGAAACGGACGGACAGACAGACAGACAGACAGACGGACGGACGGACAATCGGTATACCATAATACGTCCGTCATTAGACGGGCGTATAAAAAGTATTTTATTGAATAGTATCCAAAGCTATGGAATACTGTCCTGAAGTAGGACAGCATAAAATGTTACATGTATGAAAAATTGTCCTGCTGTGGACATTATTTCATGGTTTAG
The DNA here is from genome assembly GCA_002080025.1 of Modiolus philippinarum. Classification (NCBI taxonomy): domain Eukaryota; kingdom Metazoa; phylum Mollusca; class Bivalvia; order Mytilida; family Modiolidae; genus Modiolus; species Modiolus philippinarum. The sequence goes on along the minus strand of MJUU01057098.1, from coordinate 14,895 downwards.
ATGTGAAATTCTGGCTATCAGAACATTATAAAATACTAAATTATGAAATGGTGTCCGAAGAGAAATCTAGGTCTTAAAAGGGTTTGTTTAAAGGTTAGCTCTTAATTAAACATCAAAGAATATACTTTCTTCCGTAAATGTTGGTTTACAGTGCGAGACGACCCATGTGAGATCGATGCACGCGACCTCGTCTCACATGGGTAAATGACCAACCAAAAGTGTTCATTTTTGTGATACAATAATCGTAACCATGACAAAACGCCATAAAACACCTGACGTCACAATGTAAGGTACACTCAAATGGCGACGACATTACTCGGGTTCATTCCTATTTATCCAACTTTTTAATAAAATATACATTACAGGTAAAAATTGAAAGTTGGATAAGTGGGAAAAGGTAATATTACTAAAACAACAAACACTAATTAGAGCTTGGGTCAAGTGTTGGATAAAAAATATGCCAGAAATAAAGTCCTGTAGAAATATAAGAAATTATTTATTTTCCGTCATGTATTATTTACTATTTTTTCTCTTTTTTACACTTTCAATTGTTTGGCCATCAATAATACAAAAAACTTATCGTGGCCACTAGACCGTGAAATTGAGGTCAAGGTCACATGACAAATGTCAGACTGGCATATACCCAAATAAATCTTGCTATAGGACAAATATTGTGAGTCTAGAGGCTACAGTTGCTGAGAAATAGACTTGAATGTAAAAATTTAACAAAGTCACTGAACCATGAAATTGAGGTCAAAGAAACATGACAGGTGTCAGACTGGCGTGTACCCATATAGATCTCCCTACAAACAAAATATGACGGGTCTAGGTGTAACAGTTACTAAGAAAAGGACTTGAATGTGAAACTATGTCGCAGATTTTCTAAGTTCACTGAACCATGCAATTGAGGTCAATGCAACTCGACAGGTGTCAGACTGCCGTGTACCCATATAGATCTCACTATAGACCAAATATGACAAGTCTAGATTTATAGTTTCTGAGAAAAGGACTTGAATGTGAAACTATGTCGCAATGTTTATGTGCTTATTGAACCATGAAAGCAAGGTCAAGGTCATCCAAAATATATGCTGCTGGAAAGGTCATCACTTGGTGGTGCTGTGGACCAAAGATGATGTTTGTATGTATTACCCTTGAAAAGTTATGTAGGTTTTAGAAAAAAGTTTACGCCGCCGCCGCCGCCGGATTGCTATACCTATGTCTCGCTTTCAGCGACTTTCGTCGCAGGCGAGACAAAAATCAGTCACTGAATTTGCCATTTGAATGCAATTTGACAGATTTCGACACTTTTAAAGGTTTTTATTAAAATTCGCTGTTTAGCACCCAAGAACCAAACTAAACCAATTGCCATTTGAAAGGGCAAATGTTTATACACTCCCAGCAAAAACATGATCTGTCGCCGAATGGCAGCTCATTGAACCCTGAATCGATATGGTAAGTGCAAAATTAATTTGGTGTGGACAAAATACAGGTGCGGACACAGTACAAGTGTGGACACAATGATATAATCTTCAAGAAAAAACTTTTCACAAGGGTTCCAATGAAAACACTCTGTCTAAATCAGACAAATATAAAATTCACCCTTTTCAGCCTATTTGACATTTTACACATCTACATATAGTGTTAATCCTTTGTCTAAAGTTTCATCAAAATCCTTCAAGTGGATTAAGAGGAGTTGTGCGTAAGAGGTAATCCATACATAGGGAATCAAGGAAAACTCAAAGTTAAATTATCTCCCTTCCTGGTTTCTGACAATAATTATATTCCTTCATGCACATCTCCATATAGTGTTCTTACTTTGTGTAAAGTTTCATTAAATTCTTTCAAGTGGTTTAAGAGGAGTTGCGCTTACGAGGTAACCCATACATGGGGAATCAACAAAAAGTCGAAGTTCAATTATCTCCCCTTTCTGGTTTTGAGCAATAATAATATTTCTTCGTGCACATCTCCATATAGTGTCCTTCCTTTGTGTAAAGTTTCATCAAAATCCTTCAAGTGGTTTAAGAGGAGTTGCGCTTACAAGGTAACCCATAAAAGGGAATCAACGAAAAGTCAAAGTCAGATTATCACCCCTTCCTGGTTTCTGACAATAATTATATTCCTTCATGCACATCTCCTAATAGTGTTCTTACTTTGTGTGAAGTTTCATTAAATTCCTTCAAGTGGTTTAAGAGGAGTTGTGCTTACGAGGTAACCCATACATGGGGAATCAACGAATAGTCAAAGTCCAATTATTTCCCCTTCCTGGTTTTGGACAATAATTTTATATCTTCATGCACATCTCCTAATAGTGTCCTTCCTTTGTGTAAAGTTTCATCAAAATCCTTCAAGTGGTTTAAGAGGAGTTGCGCTTACGAGGTAACCCATAAATAGGGAATCAACGAAAAGTCAAAGTCAGATTATATCCCCTTCCTGGTTTCGGACAATAATTATATTCCTTCATGCACATCTCCATATAGTGTCCTTCCTTTGTGTAAAGTTTCATCAAAATCCTTCAAGTGGTTTAAGAGGAGTTGCGCTTACGAGAAGTGTGGACAGACGGACAGACTGACAGGGTGATTCCTATATACCCCCCAAACTTTGTTTGCGGGGGTATAAAAATGGTTTTGGTTCTTGGTGTCCCTCGAGTATTACCATCTTCCAAAACCCCGTAAAGTGTCTCAAATGAACACAAAATGCTACGTACAGCCATGTTCGACTGCTTATATGTCGGAAAACATACAAATGTGGCATATATCCATATATATCCATTTTACTCATAGAAAGTACATGTACCAGAGAATACCTAATGCAATTTTTGACACCATTTGAGCATATTTAATGGCCATACTTCTTTATTTTAAGCTGCATTCATTTCACTTATTTACAAAATTTTACCCATTTCGTCCATTTACCCATTTGATCTTGTTTATCAGTTCTGGGATCATATTTAGTTCCAGTCTGCTTTTTATGGTTTAATTCAAATTTAATATTTTATTTATTTTTTTTTTAATTTTATATTATTTGCAATTTTTTTTTCATTTATTTCATTGTCATTACTTAAGTTAAAATTGAAAATTAACAAACAAATGCAACATTACTATTTTATCCATGGAATCGTCGGAGGACATTTTAGCGAAATGGGTGGACTTTTTAGCCACAAAAAAGGGTACGTTTTAGCGAAACTTTTAGAGGACATTTTAGCGAAATTGGAGAAAAAAGATGGACATTTTAGCGACATATTCTATTGTCAATACCTACTCTGTTCGCGATGCTTTGGGTGTTGTTCGCTGCGGACCAACGGGGAGGTGGAGGGAGTATTTTGATAATTTGTAATACATTTATTTTAATTGCTGACCATTTCAAAATGAATCAGTAGCTCAGTTGAGTGATAAAAATTGAAAAAAAAATAATAAAACGCAAGTAAAGGGGCCGACCATTTAACCTGAAGGGGGGGGGCTATGGTTTTTTTTCGAAAAAAAAATATTCTGATTCTGATTTTATGTGAAAAAAAATTCTTGGCTGCAAAAGTGATGAAAAAAAATATTCTGGATGGGGCTTTCTGCCCAATAAAAATAATGTTTATTTTTAAAAAAAAATAATTTGTTTGTACTAGTTAAAAAAATAAATTTCTGTCCAGAAAAAAAAAAACATAACTCCCCCCCCCCCCCTTAAGTTAAATGGTCGGTCCCTAAGAACAACACATGTAAGACCGATATAATTTGGTAATTGTCCGATACTTGATAACAAGGGATCTAAAAATGTTCCTACTTGCTCTCTTCATAAGGATACTTTTTAAACAAGCTTTTTTTGAATTCCAGTCGCTCTGTTTAGGTGAAACACATTTAAAATCTTTCACAAAACTGTCTCCAACCTCACTATGATACATTTGCTTTTAAATATAAACATTTTTTAAGTTTCTATATTTTATATTTTTCTAGATCACCTATGTATTACATTAAATTATGGTTCGCTAAATGCATACTTTATTGTGTATCATATATTGATTGAACTTACTGTTTACTTGTGTATTGCTGCATGATATTTTGCATGCTGTATTGATTTTCATTTATTTACTATAGGTTACCTCTGGATTTGCATGTTTTAGTTACTTTCTTTTGGACATTACACTTAGTTTTTGTCTTACTTATATTTTGATTTACATATTTCTATACATGCTTGATATTTTGATAATAAAAGAATTTATCCCCTTATGCATGGTTTTACTTACTAGTTAATCATATTTTGTTTCTTTTTGTAGATTTATCCTTGTGTACATTGCCAGTACATATTGTCTTTTCAGATATTTACTTCTTCTTTTCAGACGTTTATTTTTCTTGTAGGTATATTTTTATTGTAGTGCCAACCAGACAACAAACACCTAGAGGTAAGTAAAATTTTGTTCCTATGCATGCTTTGAATTATTTGTAGATCATCATGGATATTGAAGACACATCTTATGAACAGCAACCTCCTCGACGTAAGAGACGCAGACGTCATCGAAAACGTAGACCACGACCATACTGGTATGACACCGAGATACCAACTGATCAGGAAGACCCACCTGCTCCGACTCCTTGCTCTACTCCAATACAACAGGATAAACCACCAATCATCTGTTATCGTTGCGAAAGACCAGGCCACATCGCCATAGGATGTGTCAGGTTGGACCACTGCAGACAAGCCTTTGCCTTTCAACAACAGGGCATGGAAGACAGGACCTATGCCAGCCAGGAACATCAGTCCACACAGAGACAAGATATGTTTGGTAACCCGAACGAGGTGACTGTGAAGGTGAATGGTATCACAGCATCAGCTCTTCTCGACACCGGTTCTACGGTCAGCACCATTAGTGAATCTTTTCACCGACAGTACTTGGCTGATCACCAGATCCACACCTTAGACCGGATTCTTCATATTGAGTGGGCTGATGGTCAGGATATGCCATTCCATGGTTACATCACCACCGACTTAGTTACCTGGTACATCGACATCAGATACGCCACAGCAGTGCTTACTTTTGGTCGTACCAGATAGCAGCTACAACAGAAGTGTACCACTACTTCTTGGAACCAACGTGTTGAAAGCCACTATGGACGATGTCAGATCACGACTTGGTCACAGATTTCTCCAGGAAGCTGATTTGTTTACTCCGTGGTACATGACATTCCGATGCCTGTTGCTACGAGAGAAGGAACTTCAGCGACGTAATAACCGACTTGCTGTCATCAAGTCTGCAGAAGGGAAGACAGTCTACATACCACCCAACAGAGATGTCACCCTCCAAGGATACACGGATCACGAGTTACCGTATCATCCTGTTTGTGGAATGTTACAGCCCACCGAGAGAGCAGCCATTCCAACAGACCTTGATGCTGCACCATCACTCGTATCCTACCAGTATAGGAATAACAGATTACTTCCAGTCCACATCAGTAACGTTACCACCAGGACAGTTGCCACTTCTTCCAACGCCATCCTGTGTGAGTTGCAGCCAGTATCTGTTGCTGATATTGACATCTCAGAGGACTGCATCCATGACGTATTAGATGAAGTAAACATACCCACCGATACACTGACAGAGGAACAACTGCAACAAGGGAAGATACTTCTCCAAAGATTCAGGGATGTATTCAGCACATCCGAAACCGACATTGGCCATTCCGATGCAGTACGTCATAGGACTGATCTGATGGATGACATCCCATTTAAGCAGAGACACCGACGTATACCTCCTTCCATGTTTGAGGAAGTCCGCAGTAATCTCCAACAACTGCTTGCTGCTGGAATAATACGTCGTTCCCACTCACCATGGTCTTCAAACATTGTCCTATGCCGGAAGAAAGATGGCATATTGAGAATGTGCATTGATTACCGACAACTGAATGCCCGGACTATCAAGGATTCGTATGCACTACCTCATGGATGCCCTTGGTGGAAACAGTTACTTCACGGTCCTTGATATGCGGAGCGGATATCTCCAAGTAGAGGTAGAGGAAACGCATAAGGAACGAACAGCGTTCACAGTAGGACCCTTGGGATTCTATGAATATAACAGGCTTCCATTCGGACTTGTTAACAGCCCAGCCACGTACCAACGGCTGATGGAAGAGATCCTGGGAGACCTACATCTGCGCATCTGCTTTGTCTACTTGGATGATCTGATCATTTTTGCTGACAGCTATGATGAACACCTTCGACGATTGGAACAGGTTCTACAGAGACTCAGGGAGAGCGGCCTCAAGCTGTCACCAAAGAAGTGTACCTTTTTCCAGGAGAAAGTCAAGTACATTGGCCACATCGTTTCAAGCAATGGAATAGAGCCAGACCCAGCTAAGTTAGAGAAAGTACGAAATTGGCCAAGACCCAACACACTTGAGGAAGTACGCCAGTTCCTTGGATTCATTGGCTACTACCGGAAATTCGTCAAAGAGTTCTCGAAGATAGCCAGACCTTTGACGGATTTGATGCCAGCACCCAAGAAGTCCAAGCCACCGACACCTAACAAGTGGATTTGGGGTAACCAGCAAGAGACGGCATTCCAAAACCTGAAGTCTCAGCTGCAGAAGCCACCAATACTTGGATTCCCACAGTATGGTAAACCGTTCGAGCTACACACTGACGCTTCCATGCTTGGACTTGGAGCTGTTCTTTACCAGGAACAAGATGACAGAAAGAGGGTCATTGCGTATGCCAGCCGTGGACTCAGTAAGGCAGAGAGGAATTACCCAGTGCATAAGCTTGAATTCCTTGCGCTGAAATGGGCAATCACAGAAAAGTTCCACGACTACCTGTATGGGAACAGATTTACTGTGCTGACGGACAACAACCCGTTGACGTACGTTCTGACCATAGCCAAGCTGGACGCTACTGGTCATCGGTGGATCTCAGCCCTTGCTCAGTACGACTTTATCATCTTGTACAGACCGGGATCCAGCAATGCGGATGCGGATGGACTTTCAAGGCTACCAGGACTACTTGGAAAGAACATCACCTCCAACCTGAGTACTGACTCTGTAAAGGCCATCTGCAACCTCCAGTTTGCTCAACCGATTCCTCCAAGTTTGGCAATGTCACAGCATGTTGCTGAGGAACCAACATTACCAGCACAGCCATTGGTGAACGTGAAGACAGCATAGAAGACTGATCCACTGGTGAAAGAATGGATTTATTGGGTGAAGGAACATCAGAAGCCCACCAGGAACCAACTTAGTCGTACACCAGCGAATACATGGTTCGTCACCAATTTTGACAAGATGAAGATGGTTAACGATGTCCTCTACAGAGAGATAACCGTCGACCAGGAACCTGTTGATCAGCTCGTTTTGCCAAAAGCCTGTGTACCAACAGTCCTGAAGTCACTGCACGACGACATGGGTCATCAGGGACGTGACAAGACACTGTCATTATTGAGAGATAGATTCATCTGGTACGGTATGAATAGAGATGTGGAGGATTGGATAAGCCAATGCCACAGATGTATTCGACGGAAGACGCCAGCCACCCAGACAGCTCCACTCATTAACATCGAGTCTTCAAAACCCCTGGAGTTAGTCTGCATGGACTACTTGAGCTTAGAACGATCAAAAGGTGGCTACGAGAACGTATTGGTGATAACAGGCCATTTTACCCGCTATGCGTTCGCTGTTCCAACCAAGAACCAGACTGCGAAGACCACAGCAGAAGCCTTCTTTAACCATTTTGTTGTCCACTACGGCTTGCCGCAAAGAATACACTCCGACCAGGGAGCCAACTTTGAGTCGAAGATAGTTAAAGAGTTATGCAGTATTACAGGGATGGAGAAATCAAAGACCACTCCATACCATCCTAAGGGGAACGGCATGACCGAACGTATCAACCGGACGCTGCTTGGCATGCTTGGGACCTTGGAAACCACACAGAAAAAGGACTGGAAGTCGCACATAGCTGGACTGCGTACAACTGTACCCGCCAGACAACTACTGGATATTCTCCGTACTACCTGATGTTCGGCCGGCAGCCTAGGTTACCAGTTGACATCGCATTTGGATTGGATGCAGATGCTAACCGCCAACCAGCCACAAAGTACGCCGAGAATATGAAAGAGCGACTAAAGAAGGCATATGACCTGGCCACCAGAGCAGCAAGAACAGCCCAAAAGAGACAAAAGACAGGCTATGACAGAAAAGTAAGAGGAGCCATTTTGCAACCCGGCGACAGAGTGCTTGTGAAGATCCTTGCCTTCGACGGGAAGCACAAATTGGCCGACAAGTGGGAAGAGGATCCATACCTGGTCGTCAGACAGCCTAACGATGGAATACCAGTGTATGTAGTCCAGAAGGAGAATGGTGAGGGGAGGAAGAAAACGCTACACAGGAACCTTCTTCTCCCCATAGATTTTCTGCCACGAGATAATGATGTTAAGAAGAAAGTTCCTGCGCCTGCAGTTAGGAGGCCTAAGAGGACACCAGCTGCAAAGACAATGTCTGAAGACATCAGCAACGGTGATGTAACGGAATCAGACGAGGAGTCGGAGCAGGAATATATTGTTTACTTGCCTGAAGTGGACCAACTGAGCAACATTGTCAATGGTGCTACAGGAGTTGATGTGGACCAGGCAGAAGGTGCCCATGATGTCAGTGGTGACGACCATGTTGACATGATGGGAGGGCAGGGCTCTAGTTTAGGAGACGACGGTCACCCTTCAGTTCAGAGCCACACTGAAGAACCAACCCCTGCAAGTGACGAAGTGGAGATTCCAGCGACTGGTCAAGAGCCTGAAGAAGACACTTCAGTTGGCCATGATGAAACTGGCAGTGCGCTGGCGGACTCGTCACTAGAGATGGCAGAAGTACCCACTGAGATACGACCACCACAGCAGCCACGACAACGTAGAATTCTACCAACACCACCTAGACTGCCACAAGAACCAACAAGGCCTAGAAGAGATCGCCGCCCACCAGCGTATCTCAAGGACTATGTCACCACGTCCAAGCGAGCCAGAGATATACCAGAATGGGAAAGGAAGATTAATTGGCTTGAAGAACAAGCAGCCAATGGACGATTTGATGGTTTAGAATTCGTCCTGTCTCGAACCATTCTGGAGATAATGAAGGCTGCCCACTAGTGAATGCGAGGACGTCATTTCTTCAGGAGAGGGGAAGAACAGAGTATGACGTGGAAGTCATTTTCACAACGCAGGGGAGGATGTAGCAGAGACATTTTTAATGCTTAATATTATTTTGTATTTGTATTTGTAATTCTTTGTTAAATTACTTTTCTTTGTTAAAATTGTTTGAAATTATTATTAATAAAATTGTTTATTAAATTATAACTTGAAAACGGTTCATTTACTTTTGACTTGACTCTGCAAAGTTATTTTTATATTTAGTAAAGGAATTCCCTTTCTGATTGGTTACTTTGATTTTGGCGCCTTTTGTATAGTCTCTTTGTTCTAACAATTTAGACGGAACTCGGACTTTGAAGGGAATGGAGATCTCGCCATATTTCATTTTGTGTAACTATGTAGTCCAAAGTTGATTTATTTCACTACCAGTTGACCACTACCTATATTTCCATTTGTGACTACGACATTTTGACATATTTTGTAAGTTTCACTTCTTTTTACTAATTTCTAGTTTGAAATAACATATTTCGGGACTTAAACTATTTTCTCTACATTTCCGTCATTATTATTCTCGCATGAACATGGAAACTAACATTTGAATGAAATCGACGAGAGAGAGAGTTGTTATAATTCAGCGGTTAGGTCATATTTTTCAGCTATATCGATGGACTGTTTGTAAACATTACGTAAATGTACATTGAGAACGATCTTGATTATTATAATTTGTATTCGACTAAGTAGCGTATTTTCACAACAATTAAATGTATCGATTGAGTATTTTTCATCAAGTATTTTATACCTATTGTATTGTTATTTATATGTTGATTTAATTGTAAAATCAATATGTGTAAAAGCCGATATTTACTAGTATTATTGGTATTTTGGTTACAGGACATCCATTTTTGAGTTCCTGATGTATTGAACGATGTAAACATGTAGAGCTGTCACTAGATGTTCCATTTTTACCCTTAAGACTCACTCCACAAGTGGTAAGCTTTGTCATGTTTGTATTTGCCTATCTTCGTAAATAGTATAGTACGGGAGAACCAAGATTGTTTATCATTATCCCCCTTTGGTAAATTGTGTTTTCACGTGGATCTGTAAGTAACTGAGTAATTAATCGTTATTTGTCACAGACACTTTATATTTTATTGTTAATTTTATACTCATCAATATTTCTGATATTATCAGCGACAATTAAGTAATACTTAATACATTTTTGCAATTATTTAAAAGTATTTTACACTTATATAAAGATATTACTTATTTTTGATAAATTAGTAATCCTGAAATAACGGTATGTTCAATACGTTAAACATCAGGGTTGGGTTCAATTACTTTGAAAAGTAATTAGATACTTTCAATTACATTACATTGCAAATACAGTGATTTTAGAAAAGTATTTGATTATTACATTTTAAGAAAGAAATTCACCTTCAAATTTATCATCTAACAATATACTCTGTTAACTTTATTATGTTCGAGATATGGAGCGATTTTTACAGGAAATATCTCGGACATGTCATTAGGCCTTCCTTCTCTTGTCATTTTCACATTTTCTTTGTAGTTTGCATGAACAAATTTTATGTAGAATTGACGAAATGACTGAGTAAATTCAAAAAGATATAAAGATAAAAGACAAAGGAAATTGATCCAGTATTTGTTTTTTCATCATAAATGTTCAAATTTTTTATCATCTATTCTGCAATGTTCTTGACAATATTTCCTTCTAAAAGGTCTCTCTACAAGAGCTGAGATGCACACAATGTTTGCATTTAAAGTTTATTTTGGCAGATGACCTCAGTGAAGTCATGAGTGGAAAAAGTTAATTTTTAAAACTATTTAACTAGTTAAATTAAATCAGAAATACATGTACAAGTATATGGGAACATAATTAGACACCTTATCTTTGAGGATACTAATGCCTAAGGCATGAAGTTAAGTCTTTTGATTGTCCATAATAATTAATGATTAAATAAACACTGCAAATATGTGACAAGTCTAACTATATTAATCTTTGTTTAATATTGTCTCAAAATTGTTCAGACTGATTGTTACAACACACACCTTCTTAATGTTCTTAGGCAATGCATTTGAAAAGTATTTGAAAAGTAATTGCAATTACATCAATTTTTCAAATTGTATTTAAATATTTTCAAATACTTGTAATTGAAATAAAACACAATTGCAATTACTTTCAATTTCTTCAAAAATTGTAATTGATTGCAATCAATTGCAATTACTGATTGCAATTACCCCATCCATGGTAAAAATGAATTAATGCACGACAGTACCAGTGTAACTGTCTGTAGTAATAAATAACACACAAAGAGTAAACTATATCTTTGATACATTACAAACATATTTTATTGAATTATATGGAACTGTGATATTTATTGTTATTCATTTGTTATATGGAACTCTGTATTTATTTATATTTATTATGTGATTTCAGAGTTTTCCTTTTGGGTAATAAAACATTCGAACCCTACATTGGTTTGTTATTGTATGGAGAACAACCCTACTACAATAAAAGCATTAAATTTTCTTCTTGATAATATTTTTGTTCGTTTCGGTGATACAGTCTATCAGCAAAAAATAGGTATTCCTATGGGTACCAACTGTGCACCTCTTATAGCAGATTTATTTCTTTATTGCTATGTGTCACAATTCATGGCAAAAATTCAAAAAGACCCTTCTAAACAGCATTTAGCGGATAAATTTAACAATACATATAGATATTTGGATGATATTTTGGCTTTAAATAATCCTGAATTTTCTAAATTTACAGATGAAATTTATCTTGCAGAACTTACTTTAAATAAATTCAATAGCAGCAGTGATTATACTCCTTTTCTTGATCTTGATATATCAATGAATCAAGGAAAGTTAAACACTAAGGTTTATGATAAAAGGGATGATTTCTCATTCCCTATAGTCAATTTCCCCCATCTCGACGGCGATGTTCCTTTAGCCCCTTCTTAGGGGGTCTACATTTCACAACTTGTTCGATATGCACGAGTATGTAGTAATAATTCTGACTTCAACGACCAAAATCTTTGTCTCACTGAAAAACTTCTGCATCAAGGGTTTAGATATCATAAATTGATAAAAACATTCTCTAAATTTTATTATAGATACATTGACTTATTAAGAAAATTTGGTTCTACATGCAGGGCTCTTATACATCAGGGCATTTCACATCCAAACTTCTATGGAAATATCATTTACAAAGCGCATAAATTCAAAAATTGCCCTTCCAAACTTATTAATCTGTTGAACAAACTTATTCATAAAGGATATAAATACAGCATTGTTGTTAAATCTTTACTTCTTGTTTTTGTTGGCAAAAATATTGATCATATCCTAAATGCTTTACACCATAACTAAATTTAAACAATTTTTCATATTGGCATTATTTGGCATTGCACAATATCATGTTCTTCTTTCATAATTGATGATGTTGTTATACCAAATCTATTTAGAAGTATTTCAATTGAAATTTCATATGTAAGAAGGCTTGATATCATAGTCAACGGAAATTATGTCCTTAGCTAGCTGTCAGTAACTGCGAGCATTTGTCCGGACAGCACCTGTGTGTATTGTCTTCATGTTTTATGTACTTCATTGTAAGGGTACTCCTCTTGATAAGTTGGACTTTTTTCTAGTTTGATTTTTACTGTGAGTCTTTTTGTGTATTTATTTTTAGCCATTCACCACACATAGGGGGAGGGTTTGGATCCAAGAAAACGAGTTTAACCCCGCCGCAATTTTTGCGCCTGTCCCAAGTCAGGAATATGTTGGTCATTGGCTTGTCCTTGTATTCTTATAAAATTTTAGTTTCTTGATATTTGGGTTATTCACTTTTTTACCTTTTCGGGGCCATTTAGGGCTTACTATATGGTGTGAGGTTCCTCACTGTGTTGAAGACCACATGGTGACCCCTAGATGTTTTGTTTTTGTCATTTTAACCTGGATATGGGATGTTGACTCCTTGTCATTTACCCCATTTCCTTTCTTTTTCATACACATCTATTTTAAAGGTACGCATCTTATATTTGACAAAAAGGATCTGTGAAGCCTTAGACTTGCAAAAGTTGGATGTTGCGTTGATGAAATTCATATGTATAAATAATTCGCCCAATAAAAGCATTGAAGAAATAGAAGTTTCACTTAATACGCTGTTAAGAAGAACATAAAATTGTCCCATTTTGCTAGATTAATAAAGAAGCCGTAACAGTACAATATTTTGCCTGTCCTCTTATATCCTATCTGTTTTTGTCCTCTTATATCCTATCTGTTTTCAACATGGAACATGTCACACTATCATGAAAGTGCGAAAGGGAAAAACGGTTGACTTGCATTCCCTGCGAAATTGACTTGTGTGTTCCAGATGTATTATGGGAAAATAAACAATCAGTTAGACGTAAAATGTGGCATTTAGGTTAAAAATACAATTTTTTTTAACAGAAATTAGTATTTGACGTTGAAATATATACCTTTATATTAGAATAATTTAAAATTTGACATATTTTAAAGGCATTTTACTTACTTATGATTTTAGGTAATAATTTCATTATTAAAACATCTGTTCTTTTTACAAAACATGTCTTTCGCATTCAGTAACCTAGGTACATCGTTTTCAAGCCGCATCATATCGTTACAGCTGAAAATTCCAGTAAATGCGATAGGATTCTGTCTTGAGAGCGAAAGTTTACTTGCACGAGGGCTACAGTTTTCTTGCAAGAGGAGCGATAGTTTACTATGATGAATTTTAATAATAATAGCGATCGGACATAAAACTTCATATTTCGTTTGCTAATCACCACAAAACGGCTACTTTAATATTCGAATTGTGGAAAGAGTACAATAATGTAAATAAATGCTCAATATTGTGCAAACAAAGAGCTTACTGAACGATTGTTGCTTAAAATGTAATTTATATGTGTAGTAGGGTAAAGTTGACTCTGATTTATGCTATAGTTGGTTATTGTACTCCCAAAAATTGGGTGTTCACAAAACAAATAAAAATGATATCAATAACATATATGAATAAAAGTAACAGCGTTTTAAATATGGAAAAAATGTGTATTTTGAATTAAACGATTCCCAATTTTTGCAATGCTGTTCTACGCTTTACAAATAAGACAATTTTATTCTTTGGGTTTTAAAATGATGAACCGGACTCATTATTACCGCGAATTTCTACAACTTATAAAATACAAAGAAGTTACAATTATTTTGAATACATAAAAAATGTTTACACTCTCCAACTGTAAAGTCACATAACATGTTTACACATAAAAAAAGTGAGTGTGGTATTCAAAAGGTATTCAATATTAAACTAATTGCAATTAAAATTTGCAATTGACGATATCAGCGTTTCGCGCCTCTAGCGGAATATCAGGTTCGATAACTCCAACATACTTGTACGAGGGTGTTTCTACCATTATGAATTAATATAAATATGCACATTTTAATATTAATTTGCAAGCTCCCAGTTTAATTATTCGACCATTTTTTTTTTATCTTGATAATTGATGTGTATACTATCTTAACTATACGGTGTTTACCTGGATTTTACCTGTATTGAGACGTCTGCCGGTTGTTTACCTGTAATGTGATTAGACCCTTGAAATTCAATTACCAAGTTTCTTGTAAGTCTCAGATCGGAATATTGTTTAGGTGGGGTGTGTTTTGTATAATTAATTATATGTTTGTTGTGTTTTGTGACATGTATAGCAGCTGTTGATATACTCTGATCACCTTAATTAAATTCACCTGGACAAACA
>MJUU01057096.1:66010-87928 GCA_002080025.1 Modiolus philippinarum | reverse complement strand
ACAAGGGGTAAGGTCAAAGGTCAAAGTCACCGATGACCTTTGACCTTGACATTTTTAGATGTAACTTATATCAACTAAGAATAATGGTGAAGGTCCCATGTCTCTACGACTAACCGTTTAGAAGTTTTGAGCGATGACGGAAATTGAAAATCTTCAAAGGGCAATAACCCCCCAAAAAGTATACCACACGGTTTCAGACCAAATGTAATGAAGTTCCGTCATGACCTAACAAACATTTTCCCCATTACACTTCATCAGCTATCTTTTACGGTTTTCGAGTTTAAGTGATCACAAGGTATTTAGTGAAAAGGGGAAGAACTCCGTAACGGAACAAAATTCCGAATGTGGCCCTCGACTGCGAAAAGTTTATGTCTGCCCGGTATTTTGTGCGAAAGCTCAATTCGACATGTCGCGTACAGTTTTGGGCCGAAGAGTTTAAAAGTTGGCGGAAAAGGTTCTCGGGTAGACCTTAATTATAATGACCCGTGTTTACAGATCATTCGTAAAAGCTTGAATATACATTAAGAGTCGCATAAATAATTGAGATTTTTTAACCTTCTTCCGTTTTTGATACCTAGATTGATATACATTTTTATAATGGAATTAATATACCCAAATTTATAATTAATACAAAAAAAACAATGCCAATTTTTGCACATTCCCCAGTGGAGCAAAACAGATGTTTTTCAAGCAATACTATATCCTATATTAGAGCAACGAAAATATATAACAAGATACATTGACTTATCATTATTTTTGAAATTGTAAAAAGTTCACATGCAAACATAGCATATAAGGGGGGGAGGGGGGGTGGTTGAGTGACAAAAAAAGATGTTGTCACCACTTGAAATGAAATAAGAGATTCACTTTGTACATTATATCAAAATTCCATTTTATGGATCAGTTTTCTTTTCTGTTACGCTCGAAACCTAATTTTTTCCAGAACATGAAAAATATCTCGATTTCTTAGTATAAGTTATAATTATTTTTGAAATAAAAAGTCACCAACTAGAAAGTTAATACAAATTAAACACTATTATACTACCATTTTCTGCTTATACATGTTTCATCTTAGCGACTGTATTGTATGTATTGTCGCTGTTTAAAAAATTCAATGGCCATCTGCACGGAAGCAATTAAAATTTAATTGTTATTTATTTCACTCCGTCGATGCCTCTACTGGCGGACCGTTAGTCCTCGAGGATAGTAGTCGATTTGTTCGATACTGGCCCGAAAAGAAACTTTTCATATCTAAGTTTAAAGCTAAGGGGTATCTCACTGACGGAAAGCTCTGTCCTTAGCCTTTATTATGGCATTTTGAAAGATGGTCTCTATCAGATAATACATCTTCAGAATGTTCATCTTACAAACGTCTTTATTTGATCAACACTGGAGAGACGTAAGTTGTCGAAATGGCCACCTTCCGAAGCAAAATTGACAGTAACTTTGGTATTCTATTATCTAGTAATCTTATATGGATGTACTTGTCTGTCTGTTAAAAATGGCTCTTTTTAACTTATGGAGATACCATTTGATTTTTATGGGGGTTCCAGGGAAGGATTTCCGAAAATAATAGGTTCAGAAATAAAATGAAAAATCAAGACAGGAGAAGGCTGAAAAAATATATGAAACAAGATCTCTGGCATGCAAAATCTCTGGCCACTTGTGTCTCTGTCATTCCATTTAGAAAAAAAATATAGCATGTCTGAAGAGATATCACTGTAAAAATCAAATGATTGTTTCCTTGCACGTTTTTTTTTACTTGGACCTCCTCGAGGCAAACTTTGCTTGTATGACAGTCTTGTAAATAATTCGCCTATCATACTTGACCAAATACAAAATATTTGAATAATTCAACAAATTAAAAACACAGTTCATCCGTTTCATTTACAATAAAGAATATTCCATGGCACGTAACACAATTATAATCATCAAAAATAATATTAATATAATCATCAAAAATAATATTAACTGTACTATTGCATGTGTTCTATTTCAAACAACCTAAAATAATCTGAAAATCACCTAAATATCTTAGTAACAAATCTATATTTAAATCTTTGTAATGTGCATAAATATAGACTGGGATTTTCCTGTGGTTTATAGGGTCGATTCAATAAATCTGTCCATACCTGAACTTCCTAGCCGATGTTGTGACTGATTCGTAGTTTGCTTCTACATCAATATTTGACAGTTCCTTTGTAAAAAGATGACACAATACTACATTGTGTATGATTGTATACAATATTTTGTTTGTAACCTCCACATTTGATGACATTGTGTTTTATTTAACACAGAAGCTGACAAAAGATATACACGTCACAAACTGACGGTGAGGACATATTTATTGAATCGGTTCTATATACTGATTATCTCGGATCATTTATCGTTCCTGTGAATATCATAAAAGTCAATCTACCTGGTCCGGCCATTATCATGCTGAATTGAAAGTTAAAAAATTTTGGAACCGCTAAGAATATATTAAAGGATATTCTTGTATCTCCACTTAAAATCTTGCGCCCCAATTCCGCATTCCATGGTTGCATGTAAAAGTCACAGATGCACCTTCCAAAATTAAGGAAAAAATTTAAAATCTTAAATGCAAAGGTAAATTGCATTTAACTGAACAAAGATGGACTATAAACATACTGCCACGAAGAAAAAATATCACATGAAGAAAAGTATCACCCGAGACAGAGTCGAGGATGATACTTTCTCTTCATGTGATATTCTATCTAAGCGTGGTAATCTACCATAACACCCTCCACTGAAGGCAGTATGTTTTTAGCTCACCTGGCTATGCCAGGATGAGCTTTTGCCATCACTTTGCGTCCGGCGTCCGTCGTCCGTCCGTCCGGCGTTAGCTCACTTTCAAAAATCTTCTCCTCTGAAACCACTGGGCCAAATGCAACCAAATTTAAGTAAATCATCACTAGGGTATCTAGTTACAAATTTGATATTTTCATGGCCGCAGGTCAAACAAACATGGCCACCGTTACTAAAAATAGAACATAGTGGTAAATTGCAGTTTTTGCCGGCTAATAACTCGAAAACCGTTACAGATATCAAAAATCTGACAGAGGTAAAATTGATCAGCATGATGAGATCTACCCACCGTGCAATTCTGAAGAAAATCTGAAAGCTCATCTCGGAGTTATAGCCCTTTTTCCGTAAAATTTTCAAAATTTTTGCATTTCTTATTTTTTATTTCAAAAAGTGTAACAGATAGAGGTCAATTGTAAATTGCAAAAATGTTCAGCATATCAAGATCTACCCACTCTGAAATTTTGAAGAAAATCCATAAACCATTGTAGGAGTTATTGCCATTTTTTCACCGAATCTTTAAAATTTTCGTATATTATGTCTTTTATTTCCAAAACTAAAGGAGGTGAAGGTGAAGTGTAAAATGATAAAATGTTTTCCAGCGGCTGTGGCGACTTCAAAACTGGTGTTGAAAATAAATCGTTGACCGCCATTTTCAAAATGGCCGCCAAAAAAGGCGGAAAAATTCAACATTGTCCGATTTCAATGAAATTTGGTTTCCAAATTGATATTGATATGTTGCGACTTCAAAACCGGTGTTGAAAATTGTTCGTGGACTCCCATTTTTAAAATGGCCGCCAAAAAAGGTCGCAAAATTCAACATTATAAGGAAGAATCCGGGGTATTTTATTCATAAGGTAAAATCACGTGACCACGCCCCTTTTTTGGTGAATTACTTCCCTTTATTAAAGTACATCTCAGTGTTCCGGATTATTTTCATACTTGCCCCGTCTTTTTTCTAAAAGTACTGTATTAATGTTATCTTCAGCCAACAGTACCATGAAATAATAAATTACAGCATTATACTAATTGTTTCTAAGAATAACTTTTTTTTTCATTTTAGCATTGCCCCCGATGGCTATATCCTGATTTTATCCCGTGCGGGATTGACAAAAAATCTTCTTTGATTGTGCTTGTTTCCAACAAGAAAGTAAAATGAATAAAAGAAAGATTTTATTTTTTTTTATAATTGGATTTTTCTTTTTTTCTTTCCCCCCAAAAATACCAAGCCCCCTTTTTATTAAACTTCTCCTCAAAGAAAACCCTTTCTGACAGTGGGATAAAGAAACATATTTTGAAACTGGTGCTGATTATTCTATCCCGTGTTTTACTTAAAAGACACTTTTCAGAGTGGGCCATGCTATATATACTGGTCCTGATTCTATCCCGTGTTTTACTTAAAAAGACACTTTTTAGAGTGGGCAACCCTATATATACTGGTCCTGATTCTATCCCGTGTTTTGCTTAAAAAGACACTTTTTAGAGTGGGTAACGCTATATATACTGGTCCTGTTTCTATCCCGTGTTTTACTTAAAAAGACACTTTTTACAGTGGGCAATGCTATATATACTTGTCCTGATTCTATTCCGTGTTTTACTTAAAGACACTTTTTAGAGTGGGCAACCCTATATATACTGGTCCTGATTCTATCCCGTGTTTCACTTAAAAAGACACTTTTTAGAGTTGGCAACCCTATGTATACTGGTCCTGATTCTATCCCGTGTTTTACTTAAGAAGACACTTTTTTAGAGTGGGCAATCCTATATACTGGTCCTGATTCTATCCTGTGTTTTACTTAAAAAGAGAACAAGCTTCAATGTAACGGAATAAAATGCAGTAGAAATGCATGATTTTTAAAAATACAATCATTTAGATGCACTTTATTCTGTATAATATGAAGTAAGAATAATTTGAACATGGCTGACGGGAGAGGACATTCTATCCCGTCTGAGTGACACACTGTATTCTTCTGTGTGGTTTTGTTTCAAAACTTGAATCAAACGGAATAAAATGCAGAAGAAATGCATGATTTTTTAAAATACAATCATTCAGATGCACTTTATTCCGTATAATATGAATTAAGAATAATTTGAACATTGCTTACGGGAGAGGACATTCTATCCCGTCTGAGTGACACACTGTATTCTTCTGTGTTGTTTTGTTTCATAACTTGAATCAAACGGAATAAAATGCAGTAGAAATGCATTATTTAAGAAAAAATACAATCAATCATATGCACTTGATTCCATATAATATGAATTAAGAACAAGGCTGACGGGAGAGGACATTCTATCCCGTCTGAGAGACACTGTGTATTCTTCTGTGATGTTTGTCTAAAAACTTGAATCAAACGGGATAAAATGTAAATAGATAGGTTATAAAAATCAATATATTTTACAGAGATTTATTCCGTAAAATGTTGAGGAATAAAAATAAAATGTGTACTAAATAAACTCTCCCATCATCGTTGTTAATTGTTGACAAGAGCAGAACTGCAATTAAAAATCTTTCCTTTATTCATATCAATTCATAATCACCAAAATTAGGCGAAAATAAAGTGCGTGACATTCTCTCCCGTATTTAGAAAACACGGGAGAGAATCAGGATATAGCCTTCCCGATTTGATTTTCTATTTGGCGTATGTTTGGATTATATTTTGAATAATTGCAGAACTCGCAACGTCAAAACAATTTTTCTGCCAGATACTCATGGAACACAGGGACACTTTCAGAGAGGGGCTGACATTTTGTATGAAACAGAAGAGAGGAAGGTACTGACATTTTATATGAAACAGAAGAGAGGAAGGGACTGACATTTTTATGAAACAAGTGTAGTAGAGTTGGCTATGAGTTATCTTTCTTTAAATTCTGTGTTTTTGAAATTGACCAATAATTATTATATTTTTGATAACATCGTTTTAATTTTCAAACTTTATCTAGTTGAAAATTATTTAGTTTCATTAAATAGAATAATTAATAAATATAATGGTCTTTAAATTCCTATTTTTTGTTAATTTAAATTTCTTTTTATAGAACTTACAGGGAAATATTTATTTTTGATATAGTTAATGTCGATACAAGTTTACATTGTTTTAGGGCTATCTCATAGCCCAAATTAGGAGGTCCTCGATTTCCAAACCGTCTCTTTGCAAAGTATTTCATATCTATCATTATCTTTATTTGATGTTTGGACCTTTGGATATACTGTTTAATAAAAGTTATACTTTACAATCTTATTCATTTGAAGCCAACAAATGGTTTAGTGAAATACCACATTCGAATCACGTAGCAGACGACCTGGTAAAGCTACACTTGGTGTCCGTCTGTAAGTCTGTCTTATTGTCATCACTGGCGTACGTCGTCTCCTGCTTCACAAGTATTTACTGGTCTGCCTACGGCGACAGCACGTTTGTTTCGTAGAGTTGCTGTCTTTCGTATCTAAAGATTCTTCAGCTGTCTCCAAAAGACACCTCTGCAAATAACATAATGTTTGTTAGCAAAAGTAATTTACATAAATCATGAAAACGAAGAACTGTCTGCTTCGGCTAAAGTCAGTAAATAGAACTAAATACTAATCGGTCAATCTCGGTCGGAGAGGAGATATTTTCCGATTTCGGCAAACTTCGTTCTCAGCATGTGATATTTTCTTTGCTATGCAAAAATATCACATCTTGCTAGGGAAAGGCGCAGCATACAAAAATAATGCAAAATACCATATTCAGGAGAACCAATGAAATGGCTGGATTTTATCAGAAATTTACATGAAGTATAATAAAATAAACATACTGCGTTATGGTAGATTACCACACGAAGAAAAATATCAAATGAAGAAAAATATCAGCCGGGACAAAGTCGATTCGCTCTCGGGCTGATATACTAACCTAGGGCTGATAATGGGTCTGATATGAAAAATGGCATGTTATAATCTATATGTATCAAATGATTGCTTATTGTATGAGCTTTATAAAGACCCAAAGTTTTACAATTTCTTTGCCTAATTTGATGGTCTAAAGAACCCAACGTGCATCTCAATACCCAATTCTGAAAATTGTTTTAGTTTTTCAATCTATTTTCCTGAAAATAAAACATGTTAACATAACGTTAACATATTTTTAATGAACAAAGTTTATTTTCAAATAGACCAAATAAATGGATCTTTGAATATTTCCGATTAAGTTTTGTAATTCTTTTGTCTAGTACTACTTTTTAGTACACAAATATCATTTAAAGTAGGTATCAAATATTTGCTTTACAACTATTACCAATAATAGCCATTCTTATGTAATGTAACAGATGAGCTAGATGTATTAGTCCATTCTGGGCGTGTAATGGTCAGCACTTCGCCCCAAGCTTATGTGAGGATACAGTGAGATCACAGGGACACTATCTACTCCTACAGTTATATATTGTCTTTGATTGTAATCGTTGAAACTGGAACACTGACTAAATGAGCAAGATTAATTAAGTTAAACAATTATGTTTATTCCACAAATATTATTTCACAAAAGTGAATAACAAAAACAATTCTGACAAAAAAAGTCAGTTGCAAAAAAATGTCATCAAGAAAAAGTGCTTAAAAAGTAGCACCATGTAACAAAAATATACATATGGCAGTATGTCAAGTAATTCTTCCAAAAAAATTGAAGAATAAATTAAATAAATAGGAAAAATATCCCAAAAGCAATAAAAAAATACCCTAATCAAAAATCTCCTAACTTCGCGTTGTGTAATAAATAGAAAGTGATCCCTATGTGTCATGAGACGGTCCCTACGATCAATAGACTAATGAGCACATACCTTTCTGAAGTGCAAGGTCAACAACTGGGACGTGCCTGTGTAAATCTGTAGCCCTGATCGAACTGATGCAGTTCAGGAGGTTAACTGGGCTCCTGTTGTGTTACACTAACGAGCGTAGCATTGTGGAACGGTGGACCAGTTTATTCAGGAGGGAGAGTGTAACCTGATGGCAGGTCGGCTCTATCTGCAACTGAAGTTAAAGCAAAATTCTGTCTCTTTTATACTCTGGAGAACAATAGAAAGGGAAACCTTGACCGACGGTATCGTTTAAAATACGGGTAACATACGAGAATTACGAATGAAATTTTAAAACTAGAGAAAGTATTGGCCGAAACTGACCACTAAACAAAAAGATAGTAAAATGGCTATGGCATATGAACTTCCGGTTTACACGGTGAACATGTGAGGGAAAAATATCAGAAAAATAGCCTAAATCCCAGTAGTAATTCCTGTTTTAGTAAGTGAAATGTGTCAAAGTCATGTAGCCCTACATGCACATGAAATTTGGGTGCAAAATGCATTTTAATAACAGAGAACAAAAACCAGTCTCACTACAGTAACATAAACATCATACATCAATAAAACTTACCCCTACCCCAACAAATTTACTGTCAAATTGTCAATTTTTATGTCTATGTTCGCATAAAAATAACCAGAACACGCAAAATGTGTGTTGTATATGACAATGTTGCATAAATTATATCATGATTTCGTATTTTAACAGCCATTTGTTGACTTGAGACATAAGTTGTCGAAATGTGCATATGCAGAAAATAAATTAACAGTCACTTCGGTATATTTGTTATTTAAACTCAATATTTTGCTTCAAATTGATGAATTGACGAAAAATGAAAAACATTTCAGATTTGTCCAAAGTTTCACTGTTAAATCGTTATTTATGCCAAATCTGGAGGATATATCTGCAGATATACCAATTAATTGTTCTAAGCGATACATTAATTGTCTTAAAACATTGTTTAGAAAAACAAGGAGTGTTTAACGTGACTTTAAATACCGACAATCCTACCCCTACCCCAACAAATGTTTCCTTTAATAGTCAATTTTTGACTATATTCGCAGAAAAATAACCAAAACACACAAAATTTGCATTGCATATAACAATGTTACATAATTTCTATCAAGATTTCTCATTTTAAGTCCCATTTGTCAGCTTAAACTCAATGTTTTGTACAGAATTAATGAAAAATGGGAATTTTCAGCATTTCAGATTTGTCCAAAGTTCATTGGTAAACCGTAATATATGTCAGATCGGGAGGATTCATCTACAGATATGCCATTTGATTGCTCTTAGCAATACATAAGTTGTCTTAATACATTGTGTAGAAAAACAAGGAGTGTTTAATGTGACTTTAAATACCGCAAATCTTACCCCTACGCCAACAAATTTTAACTACATGTATAATAGTCATTTTTTTTTGTCTGTATTCGCATAAAAATAACCAAAATACGCAAAATCTGCATTGCATATAACAATATTGCATAAATTCTATCATGATCAGTCGTTTTAAGCCCCACTTGTCAACTTAAACTCAATATTTTGTACAGAGTTGAAGAAAAATGGGAATTTTCATCATTTCAGATTTGTCCAAAATTCACTTTCATATAGTTATGTATGGCAAAACTGGAGGATTTATCTGCAGGTATGCCAATTCATTGTTCTTACCGGTGTATAAGTTATCTTAAAACAATGTTTAGAAGAACAAGGAGTGTTCAATCATGACTCTAAATACTGAAAATTTTACCCCTACCAAAAGAAAATGATGCTTAAAAACCCCAGAATATGCCTGTCTGTACATATCTATATGAACAAAACATACTAATGCTTTACTTTCTTAAAAAATAATGTATTTTATATATCGGAATATGCAATTTCAACGCCACAATATGGGTAAAATTGTATATTTTGGGCGATTTTCGTGAAGAATGGGAATTTTCAGCATTTCGGAATTTGACAATATTCAAAGTTGAATTGTTGTATAACTGCCCATAAACCACGAACCTGATCTTATTTGTTATATATGGGAGTGTCTGTGTATTTTGGTGTTTGAAATGATTTGTTATTGGACTCTATACAATGTTAAGGAATAAAATGAAATAAATTGTGTTGAATATTTGTGGTAAGTGGTAATATGTTTGCAATTTCTGAGCCTGTATTTAGTCTAAAATGTTTAAAATCATTTTTTCTAATGGCTTAAATATAATGAAAGGGTATTCAATCAACATTTTCAAGTTATAAATCAATTTCATGAAGTATTTGCATCTCAAAGTAAAAACAACAGAAATTCTGAAAACTGAAAAATCCCATTTTGCATACCATTTCGAGCAAACAAGTCAAAAAGGGACCTTTTAAAAAGTTCAAATCTACATAAATGATCTTCTGTAAGCCGGCTTAAGTGAAATACACACTAGAATTCCAGTAAAACATTATTTATTTATCATTTAGAGCCTGAATATTTCATATTTTCCCTTAATTTTTTAGGTGGAGGGGTGCCAATTTTGCCATTTCCGAACCAACAATACGTCTAAAACTAAAATGTGTGCACACGATTTGTTGCTAATATATCATAAATCATTATCACATCGGCAATTATTAAATATATATTCAGATTTTTACGACCATAAAGTCAGAAAGTTGAAATTGTGAAAAAAAATAAATTCCGAAAATACCCATTTTCAAAAATTTTATACCGAAAGTCAAAATTTTATGGACTTTAATGGTTTTAATGGTTTTATTTTCCAACATTGTATCACAACAAGTTAGGCATAAAACTAGATCAAATAGACCATATCCAGGTTAATGGTCTGCACTCCCTTATTTGGACTTTTAGACTGATCCCGGTATGGACATTTACTGGTTCCCCATTCCCAGTTGTACTGAGCACGAAGGAAAACAGAAAATTTCTGATGTGAATTTCTTAAAAACTGAATTATTTCTGAGAAAATCAAAGTTGCCAACATTTGAAGCAACAGCAGGTGAATATTTTGAATCATTACTAAATAGGGGTGCCTTACGGAAATAAAATATTTCTGTCAGTGACAGGAAAATTGATTCCATGGTTCTTAAGTAAAATTACTGATAGTATAACAGTTTTTTTTTTATATCAGATGATATATAAGATACATTGATCAAGAAAAAAATCACTAAAAGTTTAATTCATCTTTCTATTTTGAATAAAACACTTACTTTGAAGTTCTGGAGATTTTTGTTTGTCCACACCCAATAGGGATAACTCTTACAAAATGACAAATTAGGGAGTGCAGACCTGGATATCATCTATTACGAGGGTTGTTTATCTGAAGGAATTGACAGCCAAAAATCGTCATTTTCGCAATTTTTAGCAGGGGGAGGGGTATATTTTTGTATCTTCAGATCTAAAAATGGCGTAAAGAGTCCAAACTTGAGTTCATTTTGTAAAGGATATTAAATTATCTTTAATTTGATACCAAATTTCATTACATATTACTTTTCATAAAATTATGGAGCTTAAAAGATGAAACTTAGGTTAAAACGAAAATACAAGAATTTTTCGTGGTGCACTATTAAGGTGGGCCTATACTGTCTATGCGTGCAGGTTATGATCGTGTTAAGGTAGATAGACAATGTTGCGCTGCGCATTAGAAAAATAAAGAGTCGGATACGGGGTAAGTTTGATTTTCGGGCCAGAACAGTAATTTGACAGCTTTTCCTTTGTGACGTCATAATTAGATGACTGATGCGAAACGTCATATTTCGTTTACTTTGCCGCGAATTAACTCCCCTTTCCCGTAAATAATGTTAAATTCGGAAACTGTAAAATATCTCCGTTAAAAGCATGGTGACGTATACATTTTTCTATTGTAACCAATAAATTACATCATAAACTATCTGTTCACAAAATTACATCTCATGGATAAAAAGTCCTTTTCTATGTAGCTAAAAATTGCCCCATGCATTCTATGTAAATTTAGGTGAAAACATGGCTAAAAGTGAGCAAACTTTGATCTCAATTCTAGGAAAAGCAAGCATGGTGACCCATACTTTTTATTACATATTTTGGGTTGGTTGAATTTGTTCTTCAATTGTGCCGACTTACAACAAAATCTCATGGATATGAATATTAGTGTCTATCTACCTTAAAATGTTTTATTTTGAAGAGGGGATATAGGATGACTTAAAAAAATCGGTCTAGATGGAAAGTGGTTGGGGTGCACGGAAAGTGATTTCAGCCAATGGCCTAGATGAGAACCTGCTAGAGTTCAGAGCTAATATAAAACCCTTCCACATAATTTGATTAAATCTAAATTGGGTGAACTTATTAAATGGTCCTTTAAATTTTCGGGTCTTGAACTCTTCAGTTAATTTGCTGTAAAAAAAGCAAAGATTCTTCTCAAATATTACTTACATAATTATTGCTCCTGGACATGTGATGATATGATTAAGGCACTGAATCTCTTGCTAGACAACATTTATGCTCGTTTCGGCACCATTGTTTATCATCAGGTCATTGGAATCCCCATGGGTACTAATTGTGCACCTCTCATTGCAGATCTTCTTCTGTTCTGTTACGAACGGGACTTCATGTAAAAACTACAAATGGAACTGTACCAAATAGTGATAAACTTATTTCTATTTTCAGTGATAATAGCATGTACATTGACGATATTCTTACAATTGACAATCCACAGTTTTTAGCTTATGTCGACATCATTTACCCACATCAACTGAAATTTAATAAGGCAAACAATGGTTCTAAATACTGCCCTTTTCTGGATGTAAGTATCATTATTGACTATTGTAAAACAATATGTGTTTGTGAAACACTACATATGCCCCCAGATTCTACAGTAAAATATATGAAATTTCCCAATTTTACCCCTTTTTGACCTCTGTGACCTTGACCTTTGACCTTTTTTTGACATTCATGTTCCTCTTGACAAGATCTATACACTTGCCAAGTATTACAAGTCTATCTTACATAGTTCAAAAGTTGTTTATTACCATAAAAACACCCAATTAAACTCCTTTATTCTGTAACAGATGAAGCCCCTTTGGTCCTCTTGTTTATTGAAATGGTTTTAGTTGTTAAAAGTATCTGTTTTAACATGCTATAAGATACCTAGAGAAAAATACTGCATCAAGATCCGACGAAAAATTAAAAAATTTTTTTTTCCTTTTGTTCCGCTTTGGGCCTCTTGTTTCTCAAAAATGGTAAATGCTACCTCAAATCTGTCAACATATTACAGTTGCCCAATATTATTAGCATTTACATAAAACAAACCCTGTCTCAATAGGATAAATAATAAGGATACTACAGACAAATATGTGAAAACAGCCAATTTTAACCTTTTTTTCCTCTGTGACCTTGACCTTTGACCTGACCAAATTTTTTGCATATTTATGTTCCTCTTGACTAGATCTATACACTTGCCATGTATGAAAAGTCTACCTTATATAGTTCAAAAGTTATAGCCAAGGTTAAAGTTTCGGACGCAAAGACAAACAGACGGGACAAAACTATATGCCCCCCGATCCTCGATCTGGGGGCATAAAAACTGACGAAAATTTCTCCTTCATAGGTAGTTATAGTTTAACATTAAAGAATCGACAAACAGGAAGTTGTTATACAGAAGACCTCAAAATGGGTTGAACATTACAACTCATCATAATCAATCTTCAGACCAAGTATGAAATCAGCCCAACCTATATCAGATGAGAAAATTGTGAAAAGAATTTCTCCTTCATAGTTAGATATAGATAAACATCAAAGAATCAGGAAGTGCAAGCACAACAAAGTTGGAAATGGCTAACACCTTGCAATTCAGTATTATAAATCCCTCAACCAAATTTAAAATCATTCCCACTTAAAGAAGCATAAATCCCTCAACCAAATTTAAAATCATTCCCACTTAAAGAAGCATAAATCCCTCAACCAAATTTAAAATCATTCCCACTTAAAGAAGCCAAGAAAATTGTCACGAAAAATTCTCATCCATAGTGGGTTATAGTAAAACTGCAACATATCGGCAAACAGGAAGTGGTAATATGGCAGACCTAAAAATGGCTTACACAATACAATACGTGACAATCTGACTGTACTACTTAGAGTTATCTATTCCAGAAAATGGATGCGGAAAGAGCCGTCATTGGTTTCAGTTTAATTTTTACTTTTCATCTTCTGGTCATAAGAACGTTTTTTGGCAGGAAGTTTTATCATACATATCTCCGAGTATCTTGATTATATTTCTCATTCGCCAAAGTGGCGATAAGAGTTAGTTTTATAATCGCCACATGGAACAATCATTCGCCCCTGTCCAGTGTGGCGACCTGAAGCGCTAACACAGAATCAAGCTTCAGACCAAATATGAAATTATTCTAACATATAAACACTTAGAAAACTGTGACCAAAAATGTATGACGGACGGACAGACGAACGGATGGACGGACAGACGGACAGGCATCCCAATCACTGTATACCCGCAGTTTTTTCAAATCGGGGGTATAAATATATATTTTACAAACACATAAACTTTATTTGTTGGAATGAAGGTATGCTAATAGAAGCATATCTTTCAGTTATTAATTTTACGACTCCGATGATTGATGTAATTTCATCAAAATAAAGCAGATAATCCTTATTTACTTAGTATAATATTTCTTCATCGAAATAAATCTGAAAAAGTCAAGTGAAGGTTATATATTATATAGTTTAAATAGAGATTAAACTCTGTTCATTAACTTGGGTAAATATCTAAGAGTACAGTTATTGGGGGAAATTATGTAAGAGGTTCTATAACCTGAAAATGGGACAGACTTTCATTTAAATTTATGCATGCTTGTGAAAGAGAAATTGGAGGTTTGGTTACCCATAAACCGGTTTTTAATTAACCCTTTTGCTTAAATTAATGTTTACATTTGTCTCCTCTCCTCAGTCCTAATGACTGTTGCAAAAAAGAAACTGTTTTAAGTTGCTCAGAGGTAGACGGATTAAGTATAATAGTCAACTTTTTTAACTGATTAAGGGAATTAAAATTTAGCTGAGTTTTCATATAATATTCTAAACGTTGCTTCCTACGAGATGGTTAATTGCACAATTAAAGAAGAAATTGTCCAAAACTTTACATGTTTTACATAGTCTTTCCTCTCTGGGTATCTTATAGTATCTACCAGTTTCTATTAACAACTCATGGTCACTCACTTTAAATTTTGTTATAAGTTTTCTGTTTTCCTTATTGGGAAAGGATAAATCTGTTTTTTCATTATTTATTTTTTTGGTTTTATTAGTGGTGTAACGATACACCTGTATATCGATATATCGCGATATTTTTCAGATAAATGACAAACAAATGTATTTAGCTACATGAAAATAAACACTCTTGTCTCACTTCAGAATATTTTACTATTTTATAACATAAAATAGTTAAAAGAATGTAATCAAATTGAGAAATCGGAAGATGATACGTATTGATACGTATCACGATAAGCTTGCACTGTATCGATATATCATGATACAATATTTTATTGACGATACTCATCCCTAGGTTTTATACAGAAAATTTTTAATTTGTTCATTTAAATTATCAATTTTATCACTTATCAGGTTTGTATAATATTCAGTTACAGAATTTTGAATTTTTTATATCAATTTAAGTGTTTGTTTGTATGAATTTCATTCAATACGACAATTTCTATCAAAATTAATTTCTTCTGTAACAATATAAATTTTCTTATTATGTATAAGAAAAAAAAACTTTAAAATATCTTAACTAATCACAAGTCAGAACACTAACTAAAACACATTTGTGAATATATAATAGAATGCCTTGAAATAAGGAAAGAATTATTATAGTCATGATAATGTAATACTGTATTATTCTCATGTTATATGTCATCAAAAATTACTTCTTCAAATTGTTTATATGCAATCATAATTATATATGTATTATCATAGACTATGTTCTATCTTGTAAACACATAGGCAATATTTGCCTGTTATAGCCAATCCATTTGTTTATGACAATATGGTTTTTGGGTTGAAATAAATATAAATTCAGGTTGCATAATTAAGCTACATTTTTTTTTGCAGTTAACACTGCAATAATTAAAGCTTAGGCTAAGGCTATTTTTATGTAGCCAAGGCACTAAAATTTTACTTTTGCCCTTCATGGTACACCATACATTGATTGGTTAATGAATATATCTTGTATCTAACTCAAACTTTCTCTAGTTTCATAAAGTTAAATTTAATAAATATTCAATATGTCACATGATTCTTAAAATTTACATAAATGGCACATGTTTGTATTTTTGTTTACACATGTAACACGAGTGATGAGAGGTCATTGTCATTGATTCGGGTATCTTTTAAAATAATTTGGGGAAAATCAGAAACCAATGGTAACAAGAAGTTCCGGCCTTACGACAAATCCGTCCCTGCCTATCCGGCCCTGTACTTTCCGGTCTCATTCCAATCCGGCCCTGTCTTAAAAGTCGGTCCGGTCTTATATTTTTCCGCGAAAATTTTTTAACAACAAGTTGAATTCGTTATTGCCATAAGAAACAAGATGTGTTTTGTGAAACACTTATGCCCCCGTGTAGCAGTCAAGAAGAAACGTAAAGCATCAACAGAAATTAATGTATGTATCTATATATTCTGGCATTAATTGAAAACTTAATACATGGAAAGTGCTGATTGTGTTTAGATGCAAACACAGAAGTTACCCGAAGGACACCCACTGCAGGTCAGGCATTAACAAGAAGTAAAACAACTTTCACATCCCCTTTCATAAACTCATTGTGTTTCTGTCTGCCAGCGCTATCAGTACTTTGAATTTTCAATTATTGCATCAGATCAGCTCTATCAGTACTCAAATCATCTGATTGCATAAGAGATATTTTTATTTTTATCATCTTCATAGTAGAAAATAATAAATATTTTAAGTAACATTCCAAATAAGAAATTGAAAAATAATTAGAAACAGTAAACACAATAAGTCACAAATATGTGAAATGCAAAACCTGTTATCTTACCATTCAAAGGATATACGAAACAAGTTTCAAATGAAGTAACTACAGTTTGTACACTGAATGTTAAAAATAATTTTCAATACAAATTCTGTAGATATCCAGAAATATTTTCTCATCTATAGATGAATTTATTGTTTGTATTAATATAAAAAAATAATATGTATATAAATTCTGGAATCAAATCACCATTAATACCCCTTTGAAATAGAAAACCCCTATTACTTACCATTCAAAAGATATTCCTATCATATTAAAACTTTAAATGAAGAAGCTTGACAAGATCCTTTTTCATTACAAATTCTTTAGATATTTAGAAATATTTTCACATACAGAGGCTTCATTGTTTCTATATATGAGAAATCGACATAAATCTGACGCAATGTCATCAGAATATTGCAGACATTCCTCATATCAATTTGACTTATCTCCCTTTGGTCAATTGCTATTAAAAAATGTTAAAGTTTTCAAATATGGTCATATGCCAAGGTCAAGATCAAGAGGTCAAATCTGGTACCTAATAAAAGGTCTTTTCACAAGGAATGCACATGCAAAATATGAAAGTCATATCACTTTCCAATCAAAAGATATACCCAATGTTAAAGTTTTTATGCAGTATTTCAAATGACAAGGTCAAGGGCACGAGGTCAAATATTTGGGTTCCATCTGAAAGGCCTTGTCACAGGAAATGCACATGCAAAATATAAAGCCGCATCACTTACCATTTAAAAGATATACTCAATGTTAAAGTTTATTATTTTTTCAAAAAGTCCATTATATGTCAAGGTCAAGGTCACAAGGTCAACAATTTTGGTATTGTTTGAAATGTCTTGCCACAAGGAATACACATGCAAAATATGAAAGCCCTATCACTTTCCATTCAAAAGATATACCCAATGTTAAAGTTTTTTGTGGACAAACAGACAAACAAACAGACAGACAGACAGGCCAAAAACTATATGCCCACCGAATCTTTGATTATCGGGGCATAATAAAAACTAAAGTTTATGATAAAAGGGATGATTTTGACTTTACAATTTCTTATTTCCCCTTTCCTGACGGCGATGTTCCCCAAGCTCCATCCTACGGGGTGTATATATCTTGTAATACGATTCGCTCGCATTTGTTCTATCCTTGATGATTTTAATGAGCGTATCCTTACTCTCACATCCAAACTTTTACAACAAGGTTACAGATTTTATAAATCATTAAATACTTTTAAGAAGTTTTACAGAAGATATGAACATTTGATATCTAGATATGACGTGACTCGCAAACAGCTAATTACAAATGGCATTTCTCATCCTCGATTTTATGGAAATATTTTTAAAAAATGTCAAAAATTTATAAATAATCCAGAAAAATTGGAACGTAACTTACATTCTTTACGTAATAGTGGATATCGACGAGATATTTTGAACAAATCCGTTAAATTGGCTTTAGATCCCAGACACCTGAAGACTTTACATATATACTGGCCTCTCACTGATACTGCCGATGTCTACTTAAATATATAACGACTCTTTACCAAACCCTTCGGGGAGTTTTGAGTTTGATTTTTCTTCCGTAGTGCGACAGTGTTTTACCAGCAGACTAGATTCCTTGAGCTAGCTGGCAGTTTAGCGGCGAGCACTCTTTGATCGTTCTTTCAAAATTACGTTTTGTCATATGCTTTTTCTCTTCCAAGATAGTGGTCATTGAGTTAGTAGTCTACATGTACCTGTATTGGCTTTTATTCGCATGTTTATGGTACTATAGGGAAACGGGATAGAGAAAGGGAAGGTTTGGGTAGCCAAAAACCGGTTTAACCCTACCACTGGCTTTTGCTAGTACCGGTACCAAGTCCGGCAATCCCGAGTTTCTATCGTTATTTATGTTTGTTTCTTGTTTTCATTATTGTTTTTCTGGTGCAGTTTGCTTGTACATTGTGGCATGTAATTGTAGTACCTGGCCATTGTAGGTGTTTACTGTTATCCTGTTTTTGTAATTGATCAGTAAGCAAAAAAAATGCATTGTAGGCAAAAGGAAAGGTGAAAACAAAAGAAAAGCTGAAAATCAGAAAGGAAAAGAGATCGATGTTACTATGCAATATTGTTAAGAAGAATAGTGTCAGAAGATATTACGTTGTAGCAATGTTTTTATTGAAATTTAACTTCACTTTTTTACATCTATAGCCTTAAAACAATATTTTACAAACGTTGCATTAATGAATAGACAATTTAAGCTAAAACGCTAAACTAACTTTTTCTAAATGTAACCACAACGGACTTAAATTTACTTCAACACCTAAAACAACCAATCAGATGATATTTCAGAATTTTGTAGGATATTAAGATTAGTGGAACACTTTTTCGAAAAAGATGACGATGAAGATGAATCTGTAATGAAAAATAAGAGCAACTTTTGTCCACCAAAAGGAAAAAAAAATTTGCTTTAGATAAATACTGCGATCATATCACGAATTTTCCACTGGGTTGCATAAGTCTAAAAAATAAAAAGCATATTTTTTCAAAACTCAAATGGAAAAATTTAACTGAACTACAAAACGACATAACTATCACAATAAAGGAAGCAGATAAAGGAAGCGCCGTCGTAATTATGGATACTGAATACTACAAGAAACTAGTTTTAAAAATGTTAGAAGATAGAAATTACTACGATAAGGCGCCAAACTACAAGCAAAGTAAGTGAGAACCGAACCGTCAATCTATAAGCGAACAATCCAAGGACAATGGCAACACCCGAAACAAAAAAGGCAGAAAAAAACAAAGACACAACATGGGTACAGCACAGAAAAGAAAAATGAAGACACTCACACACAAAGATGAACAACACGGACCCAATATAAAACCATGGGTGAGATCAGGTGCACCGGTAGAGTCATCATCTCCTGCTTCTTATAAGACACCCGCCGTGTTGAACATGTCAGTCAAATTCGGTAGAGGAAACAACAATTAAGCTTTAAACGGAAAGATCTGTTGTCATGTGGGAAACAGATATCCCATAGCGGTCCACAAGATGATGCTGTCGACCGTAAAACTTCTGGAGGGATGACTTCAAGTTTTGGGTAAAGTACCCTTGTTGAAGTAGCCTATTTGTGAGCAACCGGGCTCTATCAAGGAAGTCACTGTATCGAACACAGGCTCTTGATTAGCGAATGAGCTGGGAGATGTAAACTCCATATGCCGGGGCTTTTGGGATGTTGCTACAAAGAAAAGGGAAGTTTACTATTGGAAAGGTGAAGTCATCGCGTTTGTCGTACAGCTTAGTTTGAAGTCTCCCTCTGTTGTCAATTTCAAGGTGAAGGTCAAGGAACGAGGCTGATGTAGAAGTGTCTGTGGTATCCTTAATTTCGAGCTCTTTTGGATAGATCAAATGAAGAAAATCACCAAAGCGAGGGTTGTTTAGCGACAAAATATCATCTATATAACGGAAGCTAAAGTTAAAGGATTGTGCCAGTCTTTTATCTTTATTTTGAAGAAGCCCTTCGATGAATTCAGCTTCATAAGAATGAAGAAACAGATAGGCTAGGAGAGGCGCACAGTTTGTGTCCATAGGAATTCCGATAGTCTGTTGAAAAACAAGTCCTCCAAACTGGACAAATATATTGTCGATCAAAAACTCTAACATTTTAATCACTTCTTCCTCTGTATATTTTTTCTCTGATTCGGAGTTATTTTTCACAAAGTAGGCTTGTTCTCTACCTACAACAATGTACCTATATCTACGTTCACCGTTCTTACGTGAGAAACATCTATGAATTAAACCTTTCAGCCGAGATTTTAGTTGTTCATGAGGAATAGTAGTGTAAAGTGTGGATAAGTCGAAAGTTTTAATGCTGTTACAGTGTGATAATGATCTAGAGTTTAAGATGTCAAGTAGATCTTTGGAGTTTTTCAAAATCCACATTTTATTCACACCGCTTCTTGAAAAGCAAGTATCACAGTATTTTTGAAGGCCCTCTTTAACAGCTGTCAAGATGGAGGTTAGCAATTTAGATATAGGTTTTGTAGAGCATTTGGCAGATCCAGCGATGTATCGTTCTTTGTATGGGTATTTATGTAACTTAGGTACCCAGTACAAAGAGGGGAGATCTGTGTCTTCATCCTTGGTGGAAATTCCGAAGGAAAGCAAAATCTGTAATATCTCCTCCTTTGGCAGAGTAGTAGCTGCGTAAGTTGGATTGCCGTTGGAATTATCAATGCCAAGTTCTTTCTTTAAACAATTTATATAATGATTTTTGCAAATAAAAATGATATTATTTGGGGCCTTATCGGCAGGAACGACGACATATTTCTCATGAATGGAGGACAAGTAACTGGCCACATCAGCATTTTTGAAAATTGATGATGCTTTAGTTCTCATTGACCCTCGTAGCTGATTGACTCGTTTAAGAATCATCGACCTCACATCCTTAATCCACTCCGAAAGGGAATCAAGGCATTCATCTTGTTCACGCTTAATCCATTTTCTGGCGTAGTCTTCTACAGCATCCATAAGAAGTTTGAAATTTTGTTCCCAGTTGATGGAACGTGGTTCACGGAATTTAGGCCCTTTTGCAAGGACATCACGGAGAGACTTGATTTCAATGATATCCAAATCTCCCGTTATGACGTGACCACAGGGACTATACATGTATGGTGAATCAGAACATGAACAATCGGGTGGTTTAGACTTGAGGTCGTCGGTGGTAAGGTTTATGGTTGAAAATTTTAGACGCGATCAGATTATTGGAAAACTTATAACTTTAATTAATCTATATCGCAAAAACTTAACAGGTAAGGAGTGTGACCACATTAGCAATTTTAAATGTAAAACTAGTCTTTTTTATGGTTTACCGAAAATTCATAAAAGTACACTAATAAGTGAAGCATGCCAAAATTTTAAAAGCAAGTATATTATATTGCAAGCTCCGGATTATTTGAAATAAAGGCCAATCGTAGCAGGCCCATCTTGTGAGACACACAGATTAAGCAATTTTTTATACGACCGCAAAAATTTTGCGGTCGTATTATGGTATGGCGCTGGCGTCGGCGTCGGCGTCGGCGTCTGTGGACAGCATAACTTTAGTTATAGTGAACGGATTGTTATCAAATTTTAGTATGATGTTTGTTGGCACAAGCTTAAGCCCGGGTTTTAATTTCGCGTTCCCTGCCCAACCCGTTTTTGAAAAAGAGGCAAAAAGGGGTAAAATTAGGTATTTTCGTGTCTGTGGACAGCATAACTTTGGTTCTAGTGGATGGATTGTTTTCAAATCTTAGTATGATGTTTCTTGG
>MJUU01057096.1:45832-61071 GCA_002080025.1 Modiolus philippinarum | reverse complement strand
CCCCCCCCCCCCCTTCAAGTTAAATGGTCGGTCCCTTAGGCATGCCATTATTAAAATCATGTTTGTGTTACATTCAACCTTAATTATAGGGATTAAATGTAACAAAAATTAACCTTATAGTAAATTATATTAAATGCACTGAAAACAATAAAACATATATAGATCACAATATTTGATTCGGTCCGGATTTTCAACGGAAATATATGAATGGGTATGGTTTTCCAAAATACTGAATATATGAATGGGGGGTGTTTTGAAAATCTCAGCCGTACGTATGTACCCAAAAGTATAGGTTGAGACCCCCCCCCCCGGGTAATTGCAGGACCATTTAACCTTGCATGTACATGCATCTTTGGTAGTAGGTCAGCATACAGGCAAAATTAGATCACTTTGACCTATGTTTTCCTTATGATTGACTTGCATTAAAGTTTACGTCCGAGTCCATATCAGTACTGTACATTGTAGGATCATTAACCTTGCATGTGCATGCATCTTTGGTAGTAGGACAACTGAGAACAAATTTATCCCCACCTTAGTTATTTCGCGTATATCTCTTCCATATATTTGTAAATTAAGAAATAATTCATGGCATGTATATGGTTATTGGAAATTTAACCATGGGCTGGGTCCTTATAACGCTCTGGGTTAAATTCGAATATAAAGGCCCAGCCCATGGTTAAATTTCCAATAACGCTATACCTGCCATTAATTATTTCTATTCTAATATCATGGCAGAATATTGAATTTTCCATTCTGAAGCGACCTAAGAGAAAGCGGATTTCTGGCCCTCATTTTTGTTAGTGTCTATGACGTCACGATACGCAATCTGACGTTTTCAAACAGATGCAAGTTAAAAATATAAATCTAAAGCAAAACAATACACATGTTCGTGTCTGAATGGCATGATTTAGTTTAATATTATTTTTAACCTTTATTTCCTTCATAAACTTAGACGAACAAAATTAAAAACAACGTTGTTTTTCGTCCCGTTTACTCATATTCCGATACCATTTGCGCATGTTTGAAATATATGGTTATCGAGTATTAAACTGGTTGACGATTAACAGGGGTCATGTTAGAATTTAAAATAAAATATGTTATATTCCCGAAAATTATTAATTAGTTTTGAGATAGTAAAATAAATGCTTCCTATATTTCCTCATGTGGTGAACTGTCCTGTGTATGTTCAAATTGTATCAAAAATTATATATAGTCATTACTTTTAATCTGTTTGATCAATTCTACTCTGGCTGTTGCAAACACGCTTGAATTTCATATTACCCAGTAAGAAGTTTTCTTCTTGTAGAACATTATTTCATTCAGTAGCTTATCTTCGGATTCATCTTATGGAATGAAGATTTTATTTTAAAACATTAGCTCCCAAAAGTAAATATCAAATATAATAAATAACATTTTGCAGTGTATCTGCATATACATTGTACTCTTAGTGAGACATACGGTAAATATTTCATTTTTGTGGAATTGTATGTCATGTTATTCTGTGTCCAGATAACAATGCGAACAGGTTGAATATGTTTTAGCTATCCTTGTCACCAATCCCACTCTTTCGACTTACCTAGCCCTTTTTCTTATTTTTACGGAATTTCTATCGTGTGTGCTTGGTTCTATGTTTTGTTCATCTTTCGACTTTTGGAATCAAACCTTATCTCAAGGGTTAAGGTATATGGCATTTATGAGTAACTGAAAATTCAAGAACAAAAAGACAAATTTTCCTTGGACTGTTTGCATTTCGACAATTGATTTTTTCCAGATTTAATCATCGAAAAATAACAATTCTAACAATAAAAAAAAAACACCAAGAAAGTTTTCCTTGCCTATCCAAAGTTAAAACAAACTATCCCGGAATATTTACTATGCATTTATTACATATCCGGGTTCTGACCACAGTTTATAGGTACAAATGTAAACACGATATTTTTGTTTTTGAACAAACCTTTATTTACAATCTCTATATTTATTTGATGAAAACACCAGGAAAATGCACCTTGTGTAATACACCTTGCATGATTCATCATTTTAATAACTTGTATGTCATCATAATTCATATTTTAGATGCTTACTCCAACTGCAATTAATCTTAATGTGCTGTATGGCCATTTCGGAATTTAATTCCTCAGCAGCAGCACTAGAACCCAAACGTCGTAGGAAATCCACATAAATTCTATAAATGTTAAAATGCAAAAAAAAAAACAAAAAAAAAAACAAACGAAATCCGAATAATCAGTAATATAAAATATAGCTAGGGTCAAAACTACAATGGAGGGAATTAAACCCTTAGGTTTTAGAATTTACATAAATTTAGAAAATAGTTATAACCCTTTCTATGGCTGATAATCGTATACGTACAGAATACAGAATACAGAATTTTATTTGCCAAATCAAGGGCCCACAGGGGGCATATATATTACAATGATTAAAACAGAGCACATACATGTATATTTAACAACAATAATAATAATATATAAAAGAAACACACAAGTAACTTAAAGTACATATTATCAGTTGTGTGTGTCTCTTTTGAGAGGATACTAGTGTGGTCGACAACAACAGAGCAGTAAATATTACTATTTAGTGAATTATAAAACAGCAAAGAGCATGTAAACCAGAAGTGTGAGGGAACAGAGAGAATATAATGAAAAAATATATATATATATATATATATATATATATATATATATAAATAAATTGCTGTATGCCATACCTGTGCCTGGTGCAAGAAAGCTAGTGATGCTAGGTCAGTAGCTTTAGAGCAACAAACACCAGAGGTCGATGCCAAATGGAACATACAAGCTACAAGCACTATGTTCTACCTGTGACTAATGCAAGTAAGCTAGAATTAAGTAACTTAAATGCAACAGGCACCAGGGATCAATGCCATTAGAACATAGCAGCTTTAATATGTTAAGCAATTAAACAATTCTTCATATAGGTGCTATTTGTCCTTCCCGTGTCTGATGCAAAAAAGCTAGTACAATGAATAGATTTACTGCAACAGACACCAGGGGTCGATGCCACAAGGAACCAAACAGACTGGAGGAAAAAAACAGCTTTAATTAAGGTTTCCATACTGATGAGCATATTGTATATACATAGTTATTAAGGTAGATGTTTATGAATAAATTTGCAAACATGGCTTAAAAGTTCATGTTCATCAACACTGTAAAGCCATATTTTTTTTTGTGTGTTATTTAAATCATTAAAATGTTTACACTTTTGAATTATAATAAACAACATTTTTGATCTGTCTTCATTATATTTACTACATTCAGACAGAAAATGTGTTTCATTCTCAATAGCATTTGTGGAAAATTTTTTACATTATATTTACTACATTCAAACAGAAAATGTGTTTCATTCTCAATAGCATTGTGGAAAATTTTTTTGGCATCGAGGGAAACCCTTGTATCGTCCAGCTTCAATTTGTAGTCTGTGGGCTGATATACGCAGCTTAGTAAAACTGCTCCTTAGTGAAAAACTATTGATATTTGATAGATATTTTTCAAACCCAAAACTAGTCTTGTACAAACTGTAAGTTTGCAGTTTTCCCTCAGAAAAGGTTTCCATTTTGCTTTTCCACTCTTTAATAAGTATGGTTTTCAAATTATCAATAATGATTCTTTTGAATTTTACATGTAAAAGAGTCCCATAGCAAAACCGAAATCGCAACATACACATTGACCTAATATGTCGGTAAATACTGAGAGAGGACGCATAGTGATTCGCCATTCAATTTTCTTATCCTGTGTATATTACATATATTTCTCCCCTTGAAGATCGAGATATCTCGTGATTTTGGGGATGTGAGATGTTTTTTCTTACCCCTTTTGCGGTTAGAAAGGGGGGGCTGTTTCACTTCCATCGTAAGCACGTGCGTAAAATTCAAGATGTCTGCTATCGCTTCGAATTTTTATGAGATTGATCCAGTATTATTTGTTGTCTGAATTAATAAATCTTACTGTTTGCATAAAGAATGAAAATAACCTTTGAACCAGCAATTTATCATGAACGAGATATGCGATTTATATTTAAACCGAGATTTAAAATTGCGCCAATTGTTGAAAACAATGTTACTATCCCGCTTCCGTTAACGTATCGTAATTGCGAAGTCATATTTTTCCCGGGAACGTTTTTGATATTTCCTTGGGAAAGTCATAGCAGATCATGGTTTTGCAAGGAATTTCAGAGCCGAAAAATAGTTTCAATCCCTTTTGAAAAGTCGAGATAGGTTGATCTAAAACCCTCATGGTTAGATATCTTTTGTGTCCACCCCTTGGCAAGCATAGGGATGGACATAATATCTTAGCCTTCGGTTTTGATATCAGCCGATCTCGCTTTTCTCGCTTTAATTAGGATATATACTATATGTTATATACTATGGATTGCCTTTGTTTGGGTTCTAGTGCTGCTGGTGAGGAATGAATTTCCGAAATGGCCATACAGCTCATTAAAATTATTGCATTTGGAGTTAACATATGTGTTATGGTCTCATGTTCATTTACTCCATATCCTTTCGTAAAATATTTAATACAGGAGTTTGTCTTTTATTGCAGTGTGGAGTTGGTAAAACAATTCCTCGTGGTAGAGATGTATGCTCTTTATTTTTCTTAGATATGGTATACTTGTACATGAGATAATATCTCGTGTGTACACTTTATTTGGAAACTTGCAATATCTAAATTTTTTTAAATTTGTTGAAAACTAAGGAGTATCTCCCTCATGCAAGGCTCTGTCCTTAGCTGATTTTGGCTTTCCATTTAGATCATATTTGGTTATTTGCTCTCTATCAGTTTTTAATCATCTTTGAGTTTATGGTCTTCCAAATGTTTAGATTTTCTCTGCACTGATGAGACATAATTTGTCGAAATGGGCATATGCAGAAATTAAATTTACAGTAACTTCGGTATTTTGTTATTTGTCCAATTACTATTATCGAAATTTATGTAAATTCTAAAACCTAAGGATTAACTCCCTCCATCGTAGTTTTGTCCTTAACTATATTTAATATTACTGATTATTCGGATTTCGTTTGGTTTTATGCATTTTAAACACTTTTTGAAATTATGAATTGCCTTTATTTGGGTTCTAGTGCTGCTGATGAGGAATAAATTTCCGAAATGGCCATACAGCTCATTAAAATTATTGCAGTTGGAGTTAACATATGTGTTATGGTCTCATGTTCATTTACTCCATATCCTTTTGTAAAATATGTAAGAGTAAAAATATTTGAATTCAGTATTTCAGAATTCAATATCATAATTTCACAATGCAGAAAATATTTCCTTCCTAAAATACAAAACGTCCAAAAGTTGTAATAAATGTGTGTATTTAGAAGATTTGTTTTCAGGAATTTTACACTTTTTACAATTTACCGACTTTATAAACAAATCAAATTAATCGATGTTGATGCAAACACAAGAAATCAATCTCTGAAACAACCCCCATGCCAGAATTCAAAGTTTAAACATGAAAGGCAATCTTAGCGTGAAATTGCCTTTAATTCTGTAGGAGCGTTTTGCGTTTTTTAACTTTTTTCTGTTCGCATGGCAATGGCTCAAATTTTGGAAATTATAAAACAAGAAACCAATTTAACAAATGTCAGACAAAGTTCTGTTTCTTTCGATTCTGAGCACTTTGAATTTACTGCCTTTTTTCTGTTTCGTGGCAAAGAGTGCCATTTTTTTAAATTCTGATATCTCTAGGATCAACTTTTTAATTTATATCTATCAACATCAAGTTTGTACTATTGGTATATAAGATATTTGTCAGACAAGTTTACGACAGAAGGCGACGAAACTCCCTAAACGAAGCAAGACATCATTACATTTTATTTAATGCATTATTTTGAAGTTTCATTGGGGTATGAAAGTGTTGACCGAAGCACATTTTAATGAAGCGCGGTAGCGCTTCATTTGAAAATGAGCGCCCGGTCAACACTTTCATAATCCCTATGAAACTTCAAAATAATGCATTCAACTCTTATAATTACATTTTAAAACCAAAATATAAAAAAAAATTTTTACAGGAAAGTATATCCTATACATTGGGATTCTATTTTTACAAATTCATCCGCCACGTGAACATGTGGTCAAATGTGTTTCTAGAAATTGCAACTTCGCATTGATATGCCACGTGATCGATGTTCACCTATCAAACTGACAGAATTCAAATTATGGGTTAATAGATAGGATCGAACTATAAGTAATATTGATTATTATGTAAGATTTTTTATTCGGTTATTGTATTTTCTCTTTTAAAAAGAATTGTTTGATGTAAATAGCTAAATACCGAAGTTACTGTGAATTTAACTTCTGCACATGCGCATTTCGAAAACTTATGTCTCTTCAGTGCAGATAAAATCTAAACTTTTGAAAGACCATAAACTCAAAGATATGTAAAAACTGATAGTCAGAGAACAAATAACCAATATGATCTAAATATAAAGCCAAAATCAGCTAAGGACAGAGCTTTGCATGAGGGAGATACTCCTTAGTTTTGAACAAAATTTACAAAAAATTAGATATTGTAAGGTTTCAAATGTAATCGGCTCTCGGGTCAGCACCGAAGTACTGACTACTGGGCTGGTGAATACCCTCGGGGACTAACAGTCCACCAGCAGTGGCATCGACCCAGTGGTAACAAATAACTAAATACCGAAGTTACTGTGAATTTAACTTCTGCATATGCGCATTTCGACCACTTATGTCTCTTCAGTACAGATAAAATCTAAACGTTTGAAAGACCATAAACTCAAAGATGTGTCAAATTTTGATATTGAGGCGTCATGTTTTTCATTTTATTGTCTTCCCCCTTGCCGAGACGACTCCATCTTCCAATTTTATTTATCAATTTTCTACTATCACCCTTAATTTTCCTAATCCTTTTTTTGTAAATAGTTTTTCCTTTTATAAAGATGATAGTAAAATGTGGTCGTTGAAAACTTTTTAAAAGCAAAAATTTACGACATTCGTTCATGTTAAGCTCACCTGTCTATGTTAGTCAGAGCTTCTGCAATCACCTGACATCGGCATTAATCGTCAAACCGCCGTAAACGTTTCATTCAAAAAAAATTGCTCTGAAATCACTGAACAAATTTGAACGAATGTATTTGGCTGGTCCGTTGTCGTATGAGATTTTAAAGTCTATGAAAACTGCAAGTTCCGTCTCCGGTTTTTGTCATATACTTGGCATGCAGATTTCATACGGGGGTTTACTACCTAAGTCTACCTAAGTATTTTCCGAACGCAGGAGATTAGCGTTCCCCTCTGTATTCGGCTCAAATTCCTCAACAGAGATAATGTGTTCTCTTCCGGTTCCGGTATATGTTTTTGTATAATCATATGTCATTGGATGGTTTTCCCAAATTTTATCTAATCTGTTTTCAAATGTTTTAACATTATTGGCTGATATTACTGATTCTGGTAGATTGTTCCATACGTCGACTACTCTATTTGTGAAAAAGTGCTTTCTTATCTCCAATCAGGATCTTCTCTTGATTAATTTCATAGAGTGTCCTCTATTTTGAAATTCATTTTGGCTCAGGGGTAATAAATCATTAGTTACTCTTGTATCATATTTTCCAGTCAATATCTTATATGTCTCGATCATATCTCCTCTTATTCTTCTGAACCTTAATGTTGGTAATTTTAATTTACTAAAACGCTGTTCATATGACAAGTCCTTCATATCTGGGAGCATTTTTGTTGCACGTCTCTGAACATTTTCTAGTATTTCAATATCTTTCATTTTGTGGGGGTTCCATACACTGCTGGCATATTCAAGGTGTGGTCTAACTAGTGCTTTAAATAGTAAACAGAAAGACT
Source organism: Modiolus philippinarum (assembly GCA_002080025.1). Taxonomy (NCBI): domain Eukaryota; kingdom Metazoa; phylum Mollusca; class Bivalvia; order Mytilida; family Modiolidae; genus Modiolus; species Modiolus philippinarum. The sequence continues at coordinate 53,230 of MJUU01057096.1, read as the reverse complement.
TCATATCAAGGTATCTAAAAGATCTTCTAATTAACCCTACTAGTTAATTGGCCTTATTTACCTGTGTTTGTATATGTTTTTCAAAGTTTAGGTGATTATCTATGGTAACCCCTATGTCTTTTTCATAATGTACATTCTCAAGGCGCACTTAAACTCCAGAGTATGTATTTATTGTGTAATCTACTGTCCTATTTATTTTCCTTCTCCCCGATATTGATAGGACTTTACATTCATCAGGATGCAATCTTAGCATCCATTTCTCACTCCACTGAAATAAACTATCAATATCGCTTTGTAGGATGTCCCCGTCATTTTGGCTGTCAATTTCTCGATATAATTTTGTGTCATCAGCAAACATATAGGCCTCGGAGCTCACCTCCAGTGGTAAATCATTTATAAATACCACAAATAATACCGGACCCAGGACTGACCCCTGTGGGATACCACTAGTGACATTGTGCCATTTTGAAAACGTTCCATTTAGCTGAACTCTCTGTTTTCTCTCGTTTAGAAAGTTTCTGACCCAATTACATGTTCTGTCACTAATACCGTATGATTTCAATTTGTTCAGTAGTCGTTTGTGGGGCACTTTGTCAAAAGCTTTCATAAAGTCAGTGTAGACAGTATCGATAATACCTCCTTCATCTAGAATAGTGGTCCAATGGTCCAGTACCTTTAGTAGTTGTAGTAGAGTTGATCTGCTATCCATAAACCCAAATTGCTTGGTGCTAAATAGATTGAAATCATTCATATGGTCGATTATTCTTTTTCGTATAAGTTTTTCCATCAATTTACAGATTATACTGGTTAAACTGGCTAGTCTATAGTTGGATGCAGAGTTTTTACTTCCCTTTTTGAATATAGCTGTGATATGACCGATTTTCCAAACTTCAGGTACTGTTCCCGTTATAAATGATTCGTTAATTATCTTGCACAGTGGTTTATCGATGATGTCTGCCAATTCATTTAGTATCTTGGGGTGGATTTGGTCAGGACCTGGTGATTTTGTGGTGTTTGTACATGTTTATGAGATTTTAAAGTATGCGCCTTACGACAGAATTATTTAAAAATATGATTTTTATATAGAATTTAACCTCTATATATGATTATAGGAACCAAATTATTTATTCAGCTGTTAAAAGAATTAACATGACAAACCATTAATTATAAGTTGACGAGATAAGTATTCAGGTTGAAGGGGATAGTGGGGATAAATTCAGTTTTGCAGTAAATTGATTTTCAATATTGAGACACCACTCTATTTTAAACAAGGTGAAAAAGGTATGCACTTTTAAACAACCAGTAGGCAGAAACACATCAACAGGGCAACATTTTTGCAGTTTACGGGGGGGGGGGGGGGNAGGGACTTACCCTTTGTAGGAAAAATATATTATTATTTGTAGTTTTCATGTGCGGGTAAAATTATGATTATTTCTATAATTCAAATAATTCAAATCAAATTAAATATTAAATGAATTCAACATTTTCATATTTTCTTGCAACTATTTAATAATCACAGCCATGAAATATGCAAGCATAGGGTCCGAATGATATTAAGACCCAACCTGACCACAGATAGCTATAAATTATAATAATTATTAATTGCAACTATTTTCACAGCCAAGAAATCTGCAAGCATAGGGTCAGAATGATATTTTAAGACCCAACCTGACCACAGAGAGCTATCAATGATCATAATTATTAATCGCAACTATTTTCTCAGCCATGAAATCTGCAAGCATAGGGTCAGAATGATATTTTAAGAACAAAACCTGACCACAGATAGCCATAAATGATCAAAATTATTAATTACAACTATTTTCACAGCCATGAAATCTGCAAGCATAGGGTCAAAATGATATTTTAAGACCCAACCTGACTACAGATAGCTATAAATAATCATAATTATTAACCGCAACTATTTTCACAGCCATGAAATCTGCAAGCATAGCGTCAGAATGATATTTTAAGACCCAACCTGACCACAGATAGCTATAAATGATCATAGTTATTAATCGCAACTATTTTCACAGCCATGAAATCAGCAAGCATAGGGTCTTAAGGACATTTTAAGTCCCAACCTGACCACAGATAGCCATAAATGATCATAATTATTAATCACAACTATTTTCACAGCCATGAAATCTGCAAGCATAGGGTCAGAATATTTTGAGACCCAACCTGACCACAGATTGAAATATAAGATCATAATTAATTGCAACTATTTCAACACCAATGAAATCTTCAGAATAAAATTTTTTGACCCACCTTTCTTACAAATAACAGTATATTGTTAGAATTTTTCATCAAAATTTTACCATTGCTATGGAATTTGCAAGCCTTAAGTAAATCAACCCATATAACCATTGAGGGTCATTATTTTTCATTGCTTACAACTTTTAACATTGCCAATAAGTTTGAGCCATATTTGACACATTTCCTACAGCAATGGATTTGTTAGCTATAATAACCAAATTATTTTTTTGCCTGTTTTATGTGACCAAACGGCATCAGACATGGGCCCTGAATTGGAAGGAACTTTGAATATATTTCTCTATGCAATACAATCATTTTCTTTTTAGTTTTTAAATTTTAAATATTTAAATCCTATAATCCATTTCCCAGATGTTCCTCTCAAAATTAATAATCACGCTTCAAGCTGAGTCTACATTGGACCAGACACATATAATTAATTATATGTCTCTGATGGGACTAAAATAATCATATAGTTAAATAGTCCCAGGCTGAATCAAAAGACTCAAAATGAAGGATGTTTCAAACAAACCCATATTGATAAAGTATCTATAGAAATACAAAAGTTTTATAAGCCTATAAATGACTTTAATGCATTTTTTACTTTAATGATGAAATCATGACTGACAACCGCGATGTACTTTCAGTTTCGCTAGAGTACAATCATTTACATACATAATTTAATCTAAAAGAAAATTAAAATCAATAGTGCATGCTTATTGTGATTAAGAAAATGTAATGTTTTGCAAAATAATGTGAGATGTCACATCACAGTTTGAAAAAACAAAGATTTCCCGCACATTTTGCAATTCGGAACTTGCAATTCTCATACTGGAAGTTAACACGGCAAAAACCGGAACCGGAACTTGCAGTTTTCATAGACTTTAAAATCTCATACGACACCGTTACTCATCCAAGATTACCGCCAGTGGGGGAACAAAGGTAAACGTTGGACCCTATGGAAAACACATTCAAAGATCAATAAACTACTAGTTCAATTAGAACCTAACTTAGTCACCATGTTCCTTAGATGGCCGCTTCCAAAAAGGTATTAGCAGGCTTGTACTTCATCCAGGTTGGCCACCTTTGGGAAACACAGAACAACATTGGACCCTATGCAAAACAGCACAGAATGATTTTCTAAGAATTTACTGGTCCAATTATAACCAATCTTAGTCACAATGGTCCTTAGATGGTCTCTTACAAAATAAGTATCGAGCAGGTACGAAGCTCATTCAAGATGTCCACAAGCAGGCAATTCAGTTTAACATCTGTCCTTATAGAAACAGATCAAAGATAATGGGATTGGAACCAAACTTCGTCACAATAGCCCTTAGAAATTCCCTTCCTTAAAAAGTATCCAGCAGGTCCTTACCTTATTGACTGTCAGCGGGGACATAGTAAAAACTTTTACCCTATGGAAAACACATTCAAATATCTTCTCAGAAACTACAAGTGCAAATTACAACCTAACTTAGTCTAAATTGTCCTTTGATGGTCCCTCCTAAAAAGGAAGGGCCGCACATTATCCAAGTTGCCACCAATGAAATACATAGTTTTAATATTGAAAAAAATCAGACATTTTCTCATAATGTACTGGTCTAATAAGAACCAAAGATAGTAACAATGGTCCTTAAAAACGATATCTAGCAAGATAGCCACAAGCAAAATATAAAGTTAACCATTAAACCCTTTGAAAAAGACATCCAAATACCATTTTCTCAGAAAGTTCTAATCATATTTGAACAAACTTCGTCACAATTATCTTTAGATTGTCTCTTCCAGAAAAGATGTCCAAGAGGTACCTCATCAAAGATGACCACCAGTGCAAAACACTCTTAAACATTAAACCACTGGGTCGATGCCTCTGCTGGTGGACTGTTAGTCCCCGAGGGTATTCCCAAGCCCAGTAGTCAGTACTTCGATGCTGACCCGAAAGACGATTCTATTTTGAACCTTGCAATATCTAAATTTTTGTTAATTTTGTTGAAAACTAATGAGTATCTCCCTCATGCAAATCTGTCCTTAGCTGATTTTGGCTTGACATTTAGATCATTTTGCTTATTTGTTCTTTATCAGTCTTTAGACATCTTTTAGTTGATCGTTTTCCAAACGTTTAGATTTTATCTGCACTGAAGAGACATAAGCTGTCGAAATGCGCATATGCAGAAACTAAATTCACAGTAACTTCGGTATTTAGATATTAGTTACCCTATTGAATACACATTCAAAATTTTTCTTCCTGGGCACTACCGGTCGATTAAAACAAACTTAATCACAATGGTTCTTCGATATCCCTTTCATACTTAATCCAAGATGGTCGTCAGTGGGAAAGAAGTTTAACTTTGCACATTACGAAATAACATTTAAATTTACAAAATTTTGTTTAAAACTAAGGAGTATCTCCCTCATGCATAGCTCTGTCCTTAGCTGAACTTTGGCTTTTCTATCAAGATCCTTTTGGTTATTTGTTCTCTATCAGCTTTTACACGCTTTTGGTGATTGGACTTCCAAATGTTTTGGTTTTATCTGCACTGATGAGACATAAGTTGTCGAAATGTGCATAAAAATAAAAATAAAAAAATTTAATTAACAGTAACTTCGGTATTTTGTTATTTATTACCACCAGGTCGATGCCTCTGCTAGTGGACTGTTAGTTCCCGGGGGTATTCACCAACCCAGTAGTCAGTACTTCGGTGCTTACCCGAAAACCTATTTTATTGGACCTTGCAATACCTAAATATTACTAAATTTTGTTTAAAACTAAGGAGTATCTCCCTCATGCATAGCTCTGTCCTTAGCTGAATTTTGGCCTTTCTATTTAGATCATTTTGGTTATTGGTTCTCTTATCAGCTCTTACAAGTTTTTCGGTTAATGGACTTCCAAATGTTTTGGTTTAATCTGCACTGATGAGACATAAGTTGTCGAAATGCAGAAAATAAAGTTATAGTAACTTAGTATTTTATTATTTAAATGACAATCCTTACAACACTTCCGAGCTCAATAGTTTATGACAAATAAAATGCTGTATTGAAGATTTGATATGATCTGTACAAAGATTTTCACCAATGTTCACGCAAAAAACAATACCTATTGTAATTGTTACCAGGTACCAGGTTATTTTCACTGATGTACTCTATGTGTCAATAATGCTTCTTGTGGATATCTATAATTAATTATAGATCCAGGAATGGCGTTCCTTTTTTGAAAACACAATTCCACACTGAGCAACAAGAGTGGCCGTTGAATACCCTCTCGCAATCTACAGTCCTAATAGTTGTTTCAAGGCCCTTACAGCGAGAGAAAGCCATAACTGAAAAGTATAAAGTCAGAAGCAGTATATACAAAGAGGTAATAACACAATAGAGCTATCACCTATCAACGTGATTGTCATTTGCTCTTCATTCATTTCATAAACAATTTACATCTCATCAAAAAAAAATTTAAAGAGAGAAAATATTATTTGCACTTGAAATCTGTCATTTACTTTACGGGTTGTTTTGTCTTTTAAAAGCGAGTTATTGTTTGTATATACTAGGGATTGAAAAATGACTACTATACAATACTCAAGTACTAGCTGCACATATATGCATGGTGCTTTTATTGAATTAAACTAAAAGAACTATGCCGTTTGACACACAGAATTAAGACTAAATGAGACGTCTTGTAGAGTTTCAAATGAAACTTAAAGGTTAAGCCATTTTAAGCAACAACAAAAAAACGTTACATACTGACCATTTTAAATTAATCAGCTGTCTCTTCAAAAAATTATATGTACCTGAAATAAGCAAGCGCTGATTGACAAACCATCAACTGACGGCTTGTACTGTAGAAATTTTGCTTTGATCTTATTAAAATTGAGTAATGAAGGATGTTTAATTTGATTATTAATTGGATTTAAAAGTTTCTTTGAAAATCCTTTGAAATCCCTTTGAACTGAAAGAATGCAAGCCATGCAAAAGTTTTTTTTTAATTTTCATTTCGTTCCATTTCGTCGCTTCTTCAACTTAATGTACATGTATCAAAGCAGTATCAAAGCAGAAATTGTTCAATGTAACAAAAAAAGAGTGTTATTGGTTATTTATGTTTTCGTAATTGTTTTGAGTATAAATGTACTGTCATGATTCAAACAATTGCCTTCTTTTTGAGTCAATTTATGCAAAACTGTTTTATGTGCATTCAACTGATATTTTGTCACCGTAATATGACATTTTCATTTCTCATTATTATAGCTATTCACATGAAGACGAATAATGAATTAAATGCTGACGCTGTATGAGATAAAGATACGTAAGAATATTATTGGAACAGGAAATTAGAAAAGGTAATATTTAACCCCATAGTTTAGGGTTATACCATAATAGATGTGTATTAATTAATGTAAAATACTGTAAAAAGGTATTTATAACAGTATAACATAAATCATTAATACCACAATAGCTATGCTGCTGTAAATTCATTTTCTGCAGATGTATATTTTGTCTCTTCGATGCAGATAAATTTTCAAGTAAAATAAATCTTCAAAATTTTGGTTTTCTCATATGCCAAGCTTATTCGTGTTTTTTGAGGCTTCAGAAATTATCCCAGGTTTGCAATCACAAAAGATCACTACGTAGATTGCAAAATAGCTTTGTTTGATGTTGCAGATAACTTGAGCAAGGTCAAGTAATATTTTGTCCCGGATTATGTGTGCCTTTTTTAGCTCACCTGGCTATGCCAGGGTGAGCCTTTGCCATCACTTGGCGTCCGTCGTCCGTCCGGCGTAAGCTTTTCATTCAAAGATCTTCTCCTCTGAAACAACTGGGCAAATTGGAACCAAATTTGGTCACAATAGTCCTTGGGTGGTCCCTTTAAAAAAGATATCCGGCAGGCCCGTTCCTCATCCAAGATGGCCGCCAGCGGGGAACATAGTTTTAACATTGGACCCTATGGGTAAACACATTCAAAGATCTTCTCCTCAGAAACTATCAGTGCAATTATAACCAAACTTAGTCACAATGGTCCTTAGATGGTCCCTTCCAAAAAAGGTATCCGGCAGGTCCATACCTAATCCAAGATGGCCGCCAGTGGGGATCATAATTTTAACATTGGACCCTATGGAAGACATTCAAAGATCTTCTTCTCAGAAACTACCAGTCCAATTA
>MJUU01057096.1:29024-45689 GCA_002080025.1 Modiolus philippinarum | reverse complement strand
ATCTTCTTCTCAGAAACTACCAGTCCAATTATAACCAAACTTAGTCATAATGGTCCTTAGATGTTCCCTTCTAAAAAGGTATCCGGCAGGTCCGTACCTAATCCAAGATGGCCGCCAGCGGGGAACATAGTTTTAACATTGGACCCTATGGAAAAGACATTCAAAGATCTCAGAAATTAATTACCAGTCCAATTATAACGAAACTTAGTCACAATGGTCCTTAGATGGTCCCTTCCAAAAAAGGTACCTGGCAGGTCTGTACCTAATCCAAGATGACCGCCAGCGGGGAACATAGTTTAAACATTGGACCCTCTGGAAAAGTCATTCAAAGATCTTCTTCTCAGAAACTATCAGTGCAATTATAACCAAACTTAGTCACACTGGTCCTTAGATTGTCCCTCCCAAAAACGGTATCCGGCAGGTCCGTACCTAATCCAAGATGGCCGCCAGCGGGAAACATAGTTTTAACATTGGACCCTATAGAAAAGATATTCAAAGAACCAGTCCAATTATAACCAAGCTTAGTCACAATGGTCCTTAGATGGTCCCTTCTAAAAAAGTATCTGGCAGGTCTGTACCTAATCCAAGATGGCCGCCAGCGGGGAACATAGTTTTAACATTGGACCCTATGAAAAAGACATTCAAAGATCTTCTTCTCAAAAACTATCTGGGCAATTATAAAAAAACTTATTCACAATGGTCCTTAGATGGTCCCTTCCAAAAACGGTATCCGGCAGGTTCGTACCTAATCCAAGATGGCCGCCAGCGGGAACATAGTTTTAACATTGGACCCTATGGAAAAGATATTCAAAGATTTTGTTCTCAGAAACTACCAGTCCAATTATGTCCAAACTTATTCACAATGGTCCTTAGATAGTACTCCCAAAAAAGGTATCCGGCAGGTCTGTACCTCATCCAAGATGAGCGGGGAACTTAGTTTTAACATTGGACCCTATGGGAAAGACATTCAAAGATCTTCTCAGAAACTACCAGTCCAATTATAACCAAACTTAGTCCCAATGGCCATTATATGGTCCCTTCTAAAACAAAGTATCTGGCAGGTCTTTACCTCATCCCAGATTGCCGCCAGCGGGAATATAGTTTTAACATTAGACCCTATGGAAAAGACATTCAAAGATCTTATTCTCAGAAACTACTAGCCCAATTAGAACCAAACTAAGCCACAATGGTCCTTAGGTGGTCCCATCCAAAAAAAATGTATCTGGTATGTCCGTACCTCATCTAAGATGGCCACCATCTGGAACATAGTTTTTACATTGGCCCTGTTGATTTAAAGGGGAACATCTGCCCAAATTTTTGATTTTTTGTTCGAAATTTGGTCTGAATGTTTTAATTTCAGCAATATGTATTACTTTGATTATAAGGGGAACCCCTGCCCAAATTTTTTTTGAATGGTGTTCTGTTATGGGTTGTAATGGATGGTGGACCTTTCGGTTGCCATGGAAACCAAATAATACTGTAATTTTAGAAAAAAAAGTATTCTGCTAAATTTTATGTTTCGTTTTTCCGATTGGAAATGCCTTTTATCTATGTCAGCCATGGTCCAGGTGAGCGATATAGACTCTCGAGATCCTCTTGTTCTTTCATGTAGAAAAATGTTGGAAATGTTGTTGCATACTTAGGTGTAGATTAAAGTGTGGTCAATGAAATGTAAAAAAATATACATTTTTCTCAGCATGGCTATTTGTACAATACAACGTTATTCCTCTTGAATTTAGCATTTTTGTTGCAGATAACTAACAGTATTGACAAAATTGTGATTTTATAAAGTTGTTTTATTATATACTAATGGTGAACATCAAACAGCTTTAACGTTGTAACTCATTAAAGAACTTAAGTTTGTGGTATACAGCTAATTTGAATTATCCCTTCTAATTGTGTCAGACAGATTTAAGAGGTTTATCATCCTAAAGGGTTAATAGTAGGAGCTATGGTACTACATCATAGACTAAATGGGGCTAATATTTGTTGTTATAGTAACTATACAGTGAAATATATTAGTCTCCGAATTGCAAAGCCTAGATAAAAAACAGCAGAGAACATTGTAGGATTAAACACTCATTTTTAGGAAATTATCTATGTATAAACTCCGGCAGCTCACTCACAAACTAAATAAAGTCCGAAGGACTTTATGTTAAGTTTGTGAGTGAGCTGCCGGAGTTTATACATACATAATTTCCTAAAAATCAGTGTTTAATCCTTATAATTCCAATTTTGTACGTAAAAAAGTGCGTGATCTATCTTAACAACGTCTTGTTTTGCTGCACTATATTTTTGTGGAGCGTATTAATGGGCAAACGGAAATATCGAAAAATATTTCCGTTTGCTATTCATGACGTTGACCAATGAAAACGAACGTAACAATTACATTTGGAATTATTCAAAAATATTGATAAACAATGAAAGGATATGGAGTAAATACACATGAGACAGAGTCTTTTCAAATACATGGTTGATGTATATCTTAAATGGTGAATAAAAGGATATGGAGTAAATGCACATGAGACAAAGTCTTTACAAATACATGGTAAAAAACAAGCAAAGGAACAACGCTTTTATTGTTGTTCTTCATCTTGAAGTCATCATGAGGCCTTCAACAATGAAGTCTTACTACGCATGGAAGGTTTAGCTGTATAGTCTTTTAAGATGTGACGGGAGTAAGCAATCAACTGCGTCTTTATGCATTTAAAGAATAATACACTGAAATTTAATTAATTGACATTATTAAGGAATATAACGTATTTTTTTATTGATCTATCAAACTTTTATAAATTCAGTTGAGAGTCCAGTTTGTAATATTCGTTGCTTCTCAACATATCAAAAATTATTAATAAATGTTCTAACATTCCACGCTAAATTTGAACAAATAGTTCTTGTGCTACCATAGATCATCAAATGCTATAATTGTAAATGTATCAAGGTACCCATCGATCATTCCACATAGCATCTTGAACAATGCACATTGAACATCCAACTTAATATATTAACAATCACTTTTTAAACTACCTATTGAGCACTCCATTATATTTCAAACTTCTACAATATATCATAACAATCAATTGTTGAGCTACTTAATAAGCATTCCGCGTACTATATTAACAATCGATTGTAAAGCTACCTGTTGATTATCCCATGTAATATGTTCAGGTAACTATCGATCACCCCGCATTATATCTTAACGAGCAATTGTTAAGCTACTCATCAAAAATCCCACATTATAATAATCAATTCTAAAGCTACTGTTGAGTATTCCATGTTGTATATAAACAATCAATTCTAAAGCTATCTATCGATCATCACACGTTTTATGCAAACAATCAGTTGTAATGCTATCTATCGGTCAACCAACATTTTATATTAACAATCAATTGTTAAGCTATCTATAGCTATCGGTCAACCCATATTTTATATTACAATCAATTGTAAAGCTAACTATCGGTCAAGCCACATTTTATATTAAAAATCAATTGTTAAGCAACAGGCATTTTATACTAACAATCAATTGTAAAGCTATCTATCAGTCAAGCAATATTTTATATACAATCAATTGTAAAGCTATCTATCAGTCAACCAACATTTTATATTAACAGTCAATTTAACAATCATTTGTAAAGCTCTCTATCGGTCAACCCACATTTTATATTAACAATCAATGGTCGATGCCACTGCTGGTGGACTGTTAGTCCCCGAGGGTATTCACCAGCCCAGTAGTCAGTACTTCGGTGCTGAAACGAAAGCCGATTATTTTTGGAAACTCACAATATCTAAATTTATGTAAATTTTGTTGAAAACTAAGGAGTATCTCCCTCATGCAAAGCTCTGTCCTTAGCTGATGGTTTTATATTGGGTCCGTGTTGTTCATCTTTGTTTGTGAGTGCCTTCATTTTTCTTTTCTGTGCTGTACCCATGTTGTGTCTTTGTTTTTTTCTGCCTTTTTGTTTCTGGTGTTGCCATTGTCCTTTGATTGTTCGCTTTTAGATTGACGGTTCGGTTCTCACTTACTTAGCTGATTTTGGCTTTACATTAAGATCATATTGGTTATCCTATCTCTATCAGTTTTTAAACAACTTTGAATTTATGGCCTTCCAAACGTTTAGATTTTATCTGCACTGAAGAGACATAAGTTGTCGAAATGCGCATATGCAGAAAGCAAATTCACAGTAACTTCGGTATTTAGTTATTTGTAAAGCTATCTATCAGTCAACCCACATTTTATATTAACAATCAGTTGTTAAGCTATCTATCGGTCAAGCCATATTGTATATTAACAATCAATTGTAAAGATATCTATCGCTCAACCCACATTTTATATTAACAATCAATTGTAAAGCTATATATTGGTCATTTTTATACGACCGCAAACAATTTGAGGTCTTGTAATGGTATGTTGCTGTCGTCCGGCGTCGTCGTCTGTAGACACTTTTGATTTTGGTCAATAACTTAAGTTCCAGTTGACCAATCCTTATGAAATTTTACCACAGTGTTCCTTGGCACTAAAGTAAGAATGGGGGTTCGACATTTTTGCCCCTCCCGTTTTTAAAAAGGGGCCAAAAAAGGGCAAAATTGGGTGTTTTCACATATTTGGCTGTAGAATATTTATTATTTATTCGATTTTGATGGGGTTTCTTTCAGTGTGTTCCTAATTAAATTTCCTATCAGTGGTATTCAACGGATTTTATGTGGCATGTACCCTGCAGGAGATAAATGGGTCCAGAAGGGGCAATTTTCAAAAATTTTATTTTTTATTTTAAGTCAAATTTTGATGCAGTTTTTTGCAATCGATTCCTTTTGAAAATAAACATTATGGTGCACCATCAGATTTTTGATCATTTGTTTCTATTCCGAGCTATGAGGGTCCAAATGGGGACAAAATTGCAAATTTGCAGATTACTTAAAATTTTTATTATTCTTCTGATTTCGATGGTTTTTTTTCTTTGGATTCCTCTTGATATAAGCTTTCAGCAATATTTCCACAGATTTTGCGTAGCTCTTTCCGTTTCCAAGCTACAAGGGGTCAAAGGGGCCAAAATTGCAATTTTTCGAAATATGTGAAATCTTTATCTTTATTTTTCATCTGTTTTCGATGGGATTTTCTTCGTAGGATTCCTCTTGATATAAGCTTTCTGTATATTGTTGACATACCTCTTACCATTTCCGATATATATAACGAATTATAAGAGCTAATTTTTAATTCCTTAGTTTGTGTGCAGCAAATCTTTATTGTGTCCATTTAATTACTGTACATTCATTTTGAATTAATTTTCAAATTTCAGTGTTCGACATGCTGCGGTTGTATCATGCTGCGCTCGGCGTAGCCCTTTATTATATGAACAATCAATTGTAAAGCTATCTACATTTTATATTAACAATCAGTTGTTAAGCTATCTATCGGTCAAGCCACGTTTTAAGTTAACAATTAATTGATAAGCTATCTATCGGTCAACCCACATTTTATGTTAACAATCAATTGTTAAGCTATCTATCGGTCAACCCACGTTATTTGTTAACAATTAATTGTTTAGCTATCTATCGGTCAACTCACGTTATATTTTAACAATCAATTGTTAAGGTATCTATCGGTCAACCCAAGTTATATGTAAACATGCAAAAACAAAATCTACAACAACTTTGGTATTTTTTTTATATTACCACTGGCCGATTCCTCTGCTGGTGGACTGTTAGTCCTCGAGGGTATTCACCAACCCAGTAGCCAGTACTTCGGTGCTGGTCCGAAAACAGATTTTATTTGGAAACTTGTAATATCAAAATTTTAGAAAATTTGTTTAAAACTAAGGAGCATCTCCCACTTTCATTGCTATGTCCTTAGCTGATTTTGGCTTTCATGTTTAGATCTTATTGGCTATTTGTTCTCTATCAGTTTTGATTGTATCTGCACTGAAAACACATTAGTTGTCGAAATGTGCATATGAAAAAACAAAATTTACAGTAACTGCGCTCTTTTGTTGTTTATTACCACTGGACTAACGCCCTGCTGGTGGACTCTTATTCCCCTATGGTATTCACCAACTCAGTAGCCATTACTCTTGTGCTGGCCCGAAAACCCGATTTTATTTGAAAACACTTGTAATATCTAAGTTTTAGAAAATTTTGTTTAAAACTAAGGATTATCTCCCTCTTGCATAGATCTGTCCTTAGCTGATTTTGGCTTTCATATTTAGATCTTATTGGTTACTTGTTATCTATTTGTTAGTTTTTACAAGTATTTTGATTTATGGACTTCAAACTGTTTTGATTTTATCTGCACTGAAGATACATTATTTGTCGAAATACGCATATGCAGAGACAAAATTTACAGTAACTTCAGTATTTTGTTGTTAAGCTATCTATCGGCAAAACCACGTTATATGTGAACAATCAAATGGTCCATTTGGTCCATATAATGGAGAACGCAAATGCACCTTTTTTTTAACAACAAATTTCTTTTTATTGCACTTATATTGCTGTTACATTCATACCTTACTGTTACAGCTTGCTAGCAAGGTTCCCTGTAATGTTAATGCCTCAGATAGCAGGGTCTATCTAAGGTAACATATATATATAGTATTGTTAGTGTTACATTTTGATGATGTACAAAAATATGCAAATGCACCATTTTAGTAATAGGGAAAAAACATATTTTGTTAATAGCCACAGTGATTCAAACCAGAGGCTCCCAGGAGCCTATATCGCTCACCTGGCTTTCAATTGCCTAAATCAAGGAAACATGTAAGCTATACAGTTGATCTTCAGTTTCTCAAACTTTTGTAGCTCGAACACCTCCAATATCTTGAACTGTTTTTAAAGTCTGATCATGTTTTACTATATTTCTTTGTTGGGCTTTTTTGACAAAAAATGTTCTTGCTAAGGACCACTTGTGACACCAGTTTTAAAGTCGAGACGTCATTTTGTAAATGGCAGTCAACAAACAATTTTCAACACCGGTTTGAAGTCGCAACATCAATATCTATTTGGAAACCAAATTTCATTGAAATCGGACAATGTTGAATTTTCCCGCCTTTTTTGGGGGCAGCCATTTTGAAAATGGCGGTCAAGGAACAATTTACAACATCAGTTTTGAAGTCGCCACAGCATGGCAAGCATTTCATCAGTTTACACTTGACCTTCATCTTCTATAGTTTAAGGAATAAAAGATGAAAAATACGAAAATTTAAAAAATTCGGTGAAAAAAGGGCAATAACTCCTACAAGGGTTTATGGATTTTCTTCAAAATTTCGAGGTGGGTAGACCTTGATATGCTGAACATTTTTGCAATTTACACTTTACCTCTATTTGTTACACTTTTTGAAATAAAAAATAAAAAATGCAAAAATTTTGAAAATTTAACGGAAAAAGGGCTATAACTCTGAGATGGGTTTTCAGATTTTCTTCAAAATTGCAGGGCAGGTAGATCTTGCCATGCTGATCATTTTTACTCCGTCAGATTGTTGATATCTGTAACGGTTTTCGAGTTATTGGCCAAAAATTGCAATTTACCCCCATGTTCTATTTTTAGCAACGGCGGCCATGTTGTTTGACCTACCGCCTAATCGAACACAATTTTGAGAAGCCATACTCTGGTGATGATTCAGGCCAAGTTTGGTTACATTTGGCCCAGTGGTTTCAGAGGAGAAGATTTTTGAAATTGTTGACAGACGGACGACGGACGCATAGTGATGGCAAAAGCTCACATGGCCTTTTAGGCCAGGTGAGCTAATAAAAAGTACATTAAGACTGACGTAATCAAAATGTTTGTATTTGATCGAAAATATTTTTTGTCGAATTTGTAGGTCGAGATTTCCAAAAGACAATAGGGATTCCTATGGGAACCAACACTGTGTGACACTTTTAGTGGACCTTTTCCTTTAATAGGTGCGACCAAGTTTTTACAGGAGCTTACACAAAGAAAACAAAAACATTTAGCCCCGTCCTTTAATTTCAGCTCCCACTATATAGACAATGTGCTTTTTATTAATAATCCAAAATTTAATTAATATTTACATCAGATCTATCCCAATGAACTTGAAATTAAAGAAACAACTGATACACCTACCTGTACTTCAGCTTCATACTTGAAGGACGAAGATGGTCGTTTGAAATCTAAGCTATATGACATGTGTGATGATTTTAAATTCCCAATTGTGAACTTTTCCTTTTTAGCAGCAACATACCAACTTCACCTGCCTATGTATTGTACATTTCACATTGATTCGTTACTATCGAACGTGTAATATATATAGTGATCTTAATATTGTTACAAAAGCTACTAAGTCAGGGATATGTTCAACCTATGCTAATTTCAGCCCTCAAGAAATTCTCTGGCCGTCACCATAACATCACTGAAAGATATGACGTGTCATTGTCCGAAATGAAAATTGACGTTTTCAGCTAGATTCGCGTCTTCCAGGATTTGACTTTACCGATTTTGACATTTCCCAATTTGACTCACTGACAGTGTGACGGGTTGTGTTAACAGAGCAGGATGTGCTTGCCCTTCCGGAGCACCTGATGTCAATCTGGGTTTCACGGGAGTTCACACGTGAGTGCCTTGGATTTGAATGTTGTCACCCTACGTTATGTGTTAACAATCAATTGCTAAGCTCTCTATCATATATTAACAATCAATTATTACGCTAGTTCAAATGGTATGATATTCTTTTTCAATCAATTGTTAAACTATTGACTAAATACTGAAGTTACTGTAAATTTAAATTCTGCATATGCGCATTTCGACAACTTACGTCTCTTCAGTGCAGATAAAATCTAAACGTTTGGAAGACCATAAACTCAAAGATATTTAAAAACTGATAGAATACAAAAAACCAATATGATCTAAATGTAAGGCCAAAATCAGCTAAGGACAGAGATTTGCATGAGGGAGATACTCCCTAGTTTTCAACAAAATTTACAAACATTTAGATATTGTAAGGTTCCGAATAGAATCAGCTTTCGGGTCAGCACCGAAGTACTGACTACTGGGCTGGTGAATACCATCGGGGACTAACAGTACACTAGCAGTGGCATCAACCCAGTGGTACATACATCGACAAACGAATACCGAAGCAAGAAAAGGAAAGGTTAAATTCTAAAATCATAAATCCAACATTACGGCAATTCACAGCAACACGAATTGAGACAGTATGACAAAGACAAAACCAATAAACAAAAATGAACAAGAACGCCACAAAACTAAAGCACTAGAAGTGTGAACTCCTATAAAAACTGAGGTATCATCAGGTGCTCCGGAAGGGTAAGCATGATCTGCTCCATGCGTGACGTGGCACCCGTTACACTGTCAGTGAAAAGTCCGGTTTTGTCACAGTCGGTATTAGTCAGTCCGGTAACAAACTCTGGATCTACCCAAAAATATATGTTCTCATTTGTGAAACAGAAACATTGTAATGGTCTGTCAAATCGTGGTGACGACCGTAAAACTTCTATAGTGACAATTGCAACAGTGACTGAACATACTCTTGATATATAAGTTTTTGAGACAGCAATTTCGCTCTGTTGACAAAATCGCTGTACAAACTTGAGGCACGGCAATAGCGAATGAGATGTGAAATGCCGGAGAAGTGGGAATTTTACTGCTCCAAAACGAGAAGTTCACTATTGGAAAGTCGAAATCATAACGCTTGTCATTTTTTTTTGTTTTCAGACGTCCAGAGTTGTCAATGTAGAGGTATAGGGCCAGGTATGATGCTGATGGTGTTGTATCAGTGGTCTCTTATCTTTAATTTCGAGTTCATTTGGGTATATAAGATGAAGGTTATCCTTAAATTGAGGATTCTTCAATGAAAGAACATCATCTATATAACGGAAACTGAAATTAAGGGATTTGGCTAGCTTATTGTCTTTTTTCTGAACTAGCCCTTGTATGAACCTGGCCTCATTTGTAACAATTGACTAAATACCGAAAATACTGTAAATTTAAATTCTGCCTATGCGCATTTCGATAACTTATGTCTCTTCAGTGCAGATAAAATCTAACCGTTTTGAAGACCATAAACTCAAAAATGTTTAAAAACTGATAGAGAACGAAAACCAGTATGATCTAAATGTAAAGCCAAAATCGGCTAAGAACAGAGCATGGCATGAGGGAGATACTCCTTAGATTTCAACAAAATTTACAAAAATTTAGATATTGTAAGGTTCCAAATAGAATCGGCTTTCGGGTCAGCACCGAAGTACTGACTACTGGGCTGGTGAATACCCTAAGGGACTAACAGTCCACCACTAGTGGCATCGACCCAGTGGTAACAATTGACTAAATACCGAAGTTATTGTAAATTTAAATTCTGCATATGTAGAATTTCGTAGAATAACTGTCCTATCATTCGATGTAAAATCTAGTCTTGCAACAACTACTTAGTAACTTCAAACTTCAACACTTTAACAATCCATTGTTAAGCCTTCTGTCTGTAAAGGACTGTATAATCAGGTCACATTTTACGTTGTCAATCAATTCCTTATCTATTTTCTGAATTTACATTTGCTTTTATTTCAGTTTTTCTTTGAGAAATTTGATAAGTTACATTTTGTTCATTGCATGTTATATTTTAGCAATCAACAGAAACGAACCTTAATATACAAAATAATATGCTATTTTTCCTTGCTATACCTTACTAATTAATTGTTAAACATATTCATGCAAATTTTAGTATCATTTCCTGATATAGCTCTCAAAATATTACATACATTTAGATATTTTATTAATGTTAAAATGATAAATATTAATGATATTATGTTGAATATTTTGTACATATCTGTTTCATGACCAAATTGTGATAATGAAATAAAAACATAAAATACTACCTCGATGTTTATGTACTGTCTTATGACATTCTGCAAATTAAGATGATGAAACTTTGTAATTTGACCATGTTGAATTAGTCAAACGCAATTGGAAGCTGTCAATCATATATTCTGTATATATAGTACTTCTTGATATGCTGAACACTTTTACTCCCCAAACTTTCCCTCTGTACTTAACTAGCGTCACTAAATGAATATTATTGCCATATTATTTAATTCGTATGCTATCGATGAGAGGTTACTTCTTGAAACACAGAATAACAAAATAAACAAAACTGTTCGTTTATTATGTAACCTGGGTTTTCTTGTTATGATTGTCTTGTGTGTGTGTTTTTTGTCGGGCAACGGACGACTGCAGCTGTAAAAATTAATATTTGTGTTTTTGACGACCCGCATCCATGTTTAAAAAGAAACATGGGTATGGCATCGTTCGACAATTAGCAATTAATTCTGCTCAAACCGGTGCTAGGGGCCGTCTTGAACTAACTATGAGAAATGCTCATTGTTGAAGGTCTCGTGGTGACTTCAAAATCAAAACAACAATCAAAGCGTTATTCCATTGGTTGGTTTATCTATATATTTGTGGAGATTTTATCTCTGATGCATTTACCGCATATCCTTTCATTGTTGATTGTATTTCAATACTCCAGGGGACGACCATTTGATTTTCGGTGGGGGGTGGGGGTGGGGGGTTTCTTGGATGATTTTGTACCAAATGATTTAATCTTGATGTAAAGAATACATTTTTTGTTGCATATGAAAATTAATAATTTGATGTGCCATTTTTCATTCGGTGAAAATAAATAATGTGTTCGAAATTTCATTAAAATGAATTAATTTCCTAGGAAACCCCCCCCCCCCNTCAAAAGGTTGTTCCCTTAACTTTGAAAATTTTAGGGTACAAGCTTCAAAATGATTTCTTTGAATATATTCAAAATTTTAGATATATTGTCTCTAACATTGTTTCCAGTTTATTGCGTATATTTCTCAAAATCGAAATATTTTAATTTTTCACATTTTACAGTTCGAGGTTTACCTAGAATTTAAAAATGCGAAAAATTTACCATTGAGATTGGAGAAATTATCGTAATAAACTGTGAAACAATATTAGAGATTGTTTCTCTATTTTCTACTGAAGTTATTTGAAGTGAAGTGATCTCTGTGGTCTCCATTCTCAAATATGCCGCCATTTTGTTACTACCATCGTTGCTATGTGTATCATTGCGCCATTCATTAAAAGGCATGTTGAGTGAAATTACCAATAATTCTAATATGACTCTCTTCTTTGGCTTTGGAAACAAAGCTATGTTCTAATTCAAACAATATTTTTTGGCACATGCGTTTATTTTTACAAAAGGACATTCATAATGTACAGTTTCACATTTTATTAACTCAATATTCATGTGTAAATAAAGTTTAAAATAATGAATCACCCAAAAGCTGCATCAAATAATGACAATAATAGAAATTTACAACACTTTACTGAATATAAGACTGGGAAGTGAAATTGACACAACCGTAACCTAGCAACGAATGTGTTTGTTGTTATGAAATCTTATCTATGGTGCATATCATGCTATACAATTAAGATATAAAAAATTTAATTTTTAACGTTAATTAAATTATTAATATGAGTTTATTCCTTTTCTTTTCTCTTGGACTTCAAATAAAACATAACTAAGCAGCCGTATAAATCAGAAATACAACCAGCTCATATTTATACCCGCTTCGATTCAAAATTCCCGAATTGTTTATTTTCATAATAGATTACTTGTATTAATTCATAAGCTTATGAGCAACTTGTACTAATTAAATAACGAATATAGATTTCTCGATGTCCATTTTGGAGTTTGTATGCAGTTTTCCGACATATCTTAATTCTTGTGTGAAACCCAATATTATTGCCCTCCAAGAGCCGCTTCGGAGGTTCAAAACGCTTGTTAAATATATTAGAATCGAAATAGATTATTGCAATTGGGCTCTATGCGAATTAGAACATGGTCAGACCATATATTTGTCTTCATTTTATACCTCGCTATCGCTTGGTATAAAATATTGACAAATATAAGGTCTTCCCATGTTCTAATCCGCATAGAGCCCGCTTGCAATAATCTATTTCTTAAATTGAGTAATTTTAGTCATAAAATGCAAAACTATTTTGCTAGACAATGTTGCAGGTGTTAATTTCATCAACATCCGGTTGCACTATTTCTAGAAACTGACACGAGATTGACCAATTGCCAACTGAGAACAAATTTACACTACACACATGTTAGTTATTACTTCGATAACTGATCGATCAGGAGGTGTTTTAATATGTTAAAATTAAAGAAAATTAAATATCTCATCATGCTGATAATTTTTATCCTGTTAGTCTTCAAGAGACATTGTGTTATCTTACAATCAACTTACGTTTACTCCCTGTGTTCAACTTCAGTAACTGTGGCATATTTTTGGTCTTTTGCATTCATAGAAAACTCTTTATTTATTCTATTTATTCTGGTGTTAATATGGCCTTGGCTTCATGAAATATGTTAACGAAGTTAAAATTACCACTATTACAAAATCAAAATCTCGACTTTAAACTCAACATTTTGACTTTGAACTCAAAATTTTGATGTTTTTCAAACTCGAAATTTGACTTTTTCAGATTCAGAATCCTGTCTTTAAAGTCAAAATTCCAACCTTTCCATACTCATGATTTCAACGTAAAGAAAGTCACAATTTCAACTTTTTAAACTCGATATTTAAACTTTTAGAGTCTTGAAATTTCGACCTTTTTAAACTCAAAATTTCCACTTTTTTAAACTCGAAATCTCGACTTTTGAAAGCAAAGCTCGAAATTTTGACTTATAAAAAAATCGAAATTCCGATTTTTTTAAACTCAAAATTTCAACTTTTTTAAACTTCAAAAATCTCGACTTTTGAAAGCTCGAAATTTTGATCTGTAAAAGACCGAATTTTCCACTTTTAAAAACGCAAAATTTTGTCTTTTTCAAATTCGAAATTTTGTCTTTTTCAAACTTAAAATTTTTACTTTTATAACTTGAAAGGAAACTCCACACGAAGAAAAAAAAATAATAGAAGACAAAAGACGAATGTAAATAATAATCATGACAACTCCAGTTGCAGTGTAAAAATTTTCGTTTGTTCGGGGATTATATGAAACTCGTGAGATATCTTCCATTTGGATTTCACCTTTGCAAAATAAAAGCTAATGCAAAACTGTTTGAATAATTTCGAGTTATGACGCTTTGACCATTTAATTAGATTTATAGAACTGAAAATTCAAGACAAATGCAAAAACACATAAAAAAGATAAAATATCCGTGCAGCGACGTGCATTCATGATTTAATTTGGAACATTACATTCGGAACGTGTAGGTTGCGTCTTCGTGCTCTGTGGTATCATTGTATTTATATTTTTGCAATGGAAATTGACAGTTATCAAAATTTGCTACAAAAATTTTGTTGAAGTGCCTATTAGATCCATAATTTTACACTAATACAAATTTGTCTCAGGTATGACAAATATAAACACTTATACGACACATTCGGTTTTATGATCTTTCATTGCATGAAATAATAATAAAAAAATAATTCAGTACTGATACAAGTTCTGCCTCATAGTCCATTTCCGGGATACGGTAGTTAGTCAGATCTGTCATGTGACTTTTTCATCACGTGACAAAAAATAAGGCACTTTCAGTCAAAATGGCGTCTGATAATTTCAGAAAAATGCACCAACAATGGTCATTGGATAAACTAGCGACTTCATATTCCAAGGTATGACTTGAGAAAGCAGTTTGAATGATTTTAAACGCTGTATAGCCCTTCTCAAGTTGGCAATCTGACGAGTTTTCTTAATTTGACTAGAAGTAAGAAATTTTCCTTTCCCCCATGAACACTTTCTAGTAAATGGAGGAATGTTGAGATACGCATGTCTTTCTGTTAATAAATTACGGATTGTAAATTCTCTATCTGCCATAATCTCATCGTTTGCGGACACTTTATCTAGAAAACCGCTGTGTTCAGTTATAAATCTGTCTGAGGTGTTTCCGCCCCATATCTTGGAAATAAAATTAAATGCTCCGCTTGGAGTGATGCTTACAAGAAATTTGAAAGTGTTATGGGATTTGTAGGTACTGTATGTTCGAGCATTAATAGTCGGATCATTTGGTCTCTGAATAAAGATTTCAGTGTAACCTATTATTGGTCTAGTTTCGGGAAACAATTTTTGAAACGATTTAGGCATATATTTCTTCTTAAGATTACTTGAAGATGAAGTATAAATAAAAAATCCAGGTTGAAAATATGGAGAACAAAATAATAGAAAAATTAACACCCATACAAAATTATCTTCTATCAGACTAGTATTTACATATTCCTTTTGTCTGTTGTTTACTTCTAGTTAACATCACAAATTTCATTTGTACTAGTATGGCAGAAATAAAAACTGGTAAAATTATTTTCTGTGCGGTGGTATATTTAGGACATACATGTTGCATACATGTTGTACAAATATTTCAGAAAAATATTACAAAAAAATGTATCTTGTTCCTTCCATATGTTTGCTGATAATATTATTTTGTTTGCTCAAGATATTGTTCCGTCAAGATATTATCTTGTTTGCTTAATATAGTTATCTTGTTCCCTCATGATAATTTTAATTATCTTGTTTGCTAAAGACAGCTTCTGGTTCCCACAGGAAATTATCCTGTTTTCTGAAGAAATTATTTTGTTCTCTCAAGAAATTATCTTGTTCCCTCAAGATAATTTTGTAATCTTGAGCCAAAAAGAAATTATCTTGAGGGAACAAGATAATTTCTTAAGTCAACAAAATAATCTCTTGACGGAACAAAATAATATCTCATGTGAACAACTTCATGAGGGAACAAGATAATTATCTGGAACAAACAAGATAATATCTCGAGGGAACAAGATAATTTTTTGACGGAACAAGATAATATCTCGTGTGAACAAGATAATTTCTTCACAGAACAAGATAATATCTAGTGTGCACAAGAAATTATCCTGAGTGAACAAGAAAATATCTTGAAGGAACAAGAAAATATCTTGAGGGAACAAGATATTATTTTCCAAGATAAGAAGAAAAACCAGAGGCTCCCAGGAGCCTGTATCGCTCACCTGGTTTTCAGTTGCCACAATCAAGGTAACAATGTGAGTTATACAGTTGATCTTCAGTTTCTCAAACTTTCGTACGTCCAACACCTCCAATATCTTGAACTGTTTTTAAAGTCTGATCATGTTTTATTATATTTCTTTGTTGGGATTTTTCGATAAAAAACGTTCTTGCTAATGACCACTTTCGACATGATTTGAAGTCGAAATGTCATTTTGAAAATGGCAGTCAACAAACAATTTTCAACATCCGTTTTGAAGTCGCAACATCAATATTTATTTGGAAATCAAATTTCTTTGAAATCGGACAATGTTGAACTTTCCCGTCTTTTTGGTAGCCATTTAAAATATGGCAGTCAGCGAACAATTTTTAACATCAGTTTTGAAGTTGCGACATCAAGACCTATTTGGAAACCAAATGTCATTGAAATCGGACAATGTTGAATTTTCCCGCCTTTTTGGCAGCCATTTTGAAAATTGCAGTCAACGAACAATTTTCAACATCGGTTTTGAAAGTCGCAACATCAATATCTACTTGGAAACCAAATTTCATTGAAATCGGACAATGTTGAATTTTCCGGCCTTTTTTGGCGGCCATTTTGAAAATGGCGGTCAAGGAACAATTTTCAACATCGGTTTTGAACTCGCAACATAGAGATCTATTTGGAAACCAAATGTCATTGAAATCGG
>MJUU01057096.1:18032-28379 GCA_002080025.1 Modiolus philippinarum | reverse complement strand
GGAACAAGATATTATTTTCCAAGATAAGAAGAAAAAAAATGGTATGTCCTAAATATACCACCATATTTCTGAAATATTGTGGACAAAATTTTGATTCATGCACTGACTCGGGGTATCTTAGTTTTGGTTTCATGTTCAGATTCTATCTTTTATTGTCAGTTTATATGAAGAAAACAAGTGTGGCCCTAAAGGATGTCTCGCCTGCCTGCGCTTAGATCGCAAGCTTCATGTTATTAGTTCAAAAGATGAAATGATAAACTGTCATGTCAGGGGCGGATTCGGGGGGGGGGGGCTTTTTGTCGCCAAAGAAAAAAAATGTTGTGCGAATTTTGATTTCTGGTAATGTCCATCCACAAAACTGAACTAATAATAATTACAAATTTCTACTATAAAGTCATGCATTAACAGATTCAATATGTAGATTAGTAAATCTCACAATTTGCCAGGGTGCTATTGTCAATTAATTTAGTTTTTATGTTTGTGTAAAAGTTAATTAGCCAGGTCTATACTTTTTTGACATAATGATATACTTTTTCATCAAGATTATATACATAATCATGCAGATTTAGGAAAAATTTCCTTAGGTAACTCATTAGTAGAGAAACAGACTTGAATATAGAAAAAAATAAAAAGGTTGTCAACGTATATTTTTTCCGCCTAAAGGAAGTTCCTTTGGAAGAAATATTATAAACATTGATATTATATTTCTTCTTTTGGGAACATCTGTTATATAACGTTTATTCTGTTAGAAACAAATACTGTAATATTTGTTCCTTCTGAAAAGATATACTATAATATTTTATCCTTTTGGAACAAATGTGATGACAGAACTTCTGTTCCGTGACTAGGTCAATGAACCATGAAATTAAGGTCAAGGTTAAGTGACAAGTGTCAGATTGACATGCATCCATAAAGATCTTGCTATAAATAAAAATGGTGAGTCTAAGTGTAACAGTTGCTAAAATATAGACTTAATAGTAAAAAGTTAACAAAATCATTGAACCGTATAATTGAGGTCAAGGTTACATGACAGGTGTCAGACTGGCATATACCCAAATAAATCTTGCTATAGGACAAATATTGTGAGTCTAATGGCTATAGTTGATGAGAAATAGACTGTAAGGTAAAAATTTAACAAAGTCACTGAACCATGAAATTGAGGTTAAAGAAACATAACAGGTATCAGACTGGCGTGTACCCATATAGATCTCCCTACAAACAAAATATGACAGGTCTAGGTGTTACACTTTCTGAGAAAAGGACTCGAATGTGAAACTATGTCGCAGATTTTCCAAGTTCACTGAACCGTGCAATTGAGGTCAAGGAAACATGACAGGTGTCAGACTGGCATCCACCAATAAGATCTCACTATAGATCAAATATGACATGTCTAGGCATTAAAGTTCCAGAGAAAAGGACTCGAATATGAAACTATGTCGCAGATTTTCCAAGTTCACTAAACCGTGCAATTGAGGTCAAGGAAACATGACAGGTGTCAGACTGGCATCCACCCATAAAGATCTCACTATAGATTAAATATGACATGTCTAGGCATTAAAGTTCCCGAGAAAAGGACTTGAATGTGAAACTATGTCGCAATGTTAATGTGCTTATTGAACTATGAAAACAAGGTCAAGGTCATCCAAAATCTATGCTGCTGGAAAGGTCATCACTTGATGGACCTAAGGACCAAAGATGATGCTTGTATGTATTACCCTTTAAAAGTTATTAAGGTTTTAGAAAAAAGTCTTGTAATACCTATGTCTTGCTTTCAGCGACTTTCGTCGCAGGCGTTCAAATCTGACAAAAAAAAAAACCCAAAAATCTTATATTTTTTAGATTTGCCCCTCTTGGGTCCTATTTATTCACTTTAGTGCATAAACAACAAATGTGAGGTCAAATCAATTCACATACCACTGATGCATAATTGTACAAACAACAAAATGAAGCACACTGCATCAAAATATAATAAAAATAAACAATTTGTAACCATCTGTGAAAACACATCACTTATTCATATGCCAGGAAACCATGCATTGAAATTTCATAATAATTCTTTTTTTTTTAACAGAAGTTATTCAGCAAACACAAATGGACATGGACGAAAACAACAATAACACGACCTCAAAATTTTTGCATTTGTATTTACAAAAGCGAGTGTTTCCAGATCAAATGAAAAATAATGGGATATGGAGTAAATATACAAGAGACAAAATCCCAATAAATATATATATCGATTAAACCACAACTGAACAGCAATTTTATTGTCGTTTTTCATCTTGAAGTCACCATGAGGCCTTCAAAAATGAGCAATAACCCAAAGCAAGGTCAAGACGGCCCTAGCACCTGTTTGAGTGGAATTAGTTGCTAGATGCCAATCAATGTTACATCTGTGCCTTTGTTTTTTTTTCACGGATATAGGGTTAGGTAAACAAACATTTGTGTAACTTTGTGTAACGTTTCATCAAAATCCTCCAAGTGGTTCAGAAGAGTTGCGCTTACGAGGTAACCCATACATAGGGAATCAATGAAAAGTCAAAGTCGAATTATCTCCCTTTCCTGGTGTCGGACAATAATTAAATTCCTTCATGCACATCTCCATATAGTGTTCTTACGTTGTGTAAAGTTTCATTAACTTCCTTCAAGTGGTTTACGAGGAGTTGCGCTTACGAGGTAACCCATACAAGGGGAATCAATGAAACGTCAAAGTCAAATTATCTCCCCTTCTTGGTTTTGGACAATAATTATATTCCTTCATGCACATCTCCATAGTGTGTCCTTCCTTTGTGTAAAGTTTTAGCAAAATCCTTCCAGTGGTTTAAGAGGAGTTACGCTTACGAGGTAACCCATAAACAGGGAATTAATGTTAAGTCAAAGTTGGATTATCTCCCCTTCCTGGTTTCTTACAATAATCCTATTCCTTCATGCACATCTCCATATAGTGTCCTTCCTTTGTGTAAAGTTTCATCAAAATCCTTCAAGTGGTTTAAGAGGAGTTGCGCTTACGAGGTAACCCATAAATAGGGAATCAACGAAAAGTCAAAGTCGAATTATCTCCCCTTCCTGGTTTCGGACAATAATTATATTCCTTCATGCACATCTCAATATAGTTTCCTTCCTTTGTGTAAAGTTTCATAAAAATCTTTCAAGTGGTTTAAGAGGAGTTGCGCTTACGAGACGTGTGGACAGACGGACAGACGGACGGACAGACAGACAGACAGGGTGATTCCTATATACCCCCAAACTTTGTTTGCGGGGGGTATAATTACCAGTAGTAGCTTGCATTGTTGGAATGTGATGAATGCAGGAGTCAAATTAAGATCAAACCTGCCAATGAGTCTTTGTTGTCGACGTCAGTCGAGGTTTCTACTTCAACATGCTTGGCAACCCATATCTGTACTTTCTGGCCCTGGACTGGTATTACAGATGGTAAACATAAATCATTCTTTGTTCCCTGATCTGAAAGCAAAA
This sequence comes from Modiolus philippinarum, assembly GCA_002080025.1. Classification (NCBI taxonomy): domain Eukaryota; kingdom Metazoa; phylum Mollusca; class Bivalvia; order Mytilida; family Modiolidae; genus Modiolus; species Modiolus philippinarum. Next base: position 24,908 of record MJUU01057096.1, on the reverse strand, counting down.
TAGAAGTGAAGACTCGGTACACAGCTTTACAACACGTAAATTTATCAGAAGTAATAAAACATCATATTAAATTGACTAACATCAACATTGTATTCAAATATGACATTTGTTCTATCTGCATTAAGCATTTAACTTTCATCACTACTTGTTTGGGATAATCTAAGACGTTTTTTCTGCATTTTCAGCAACACTTTATAATATATTTCACTGAACAATATGATCTGTAAGTCTCATTCAATTTTGAAACTTCGGGCACATTAATTGTAAGATATGTCCTAAAATGTGCACCAGATTACAGTGATCTTGTTTTGTAACCTCCATATAAAGCAATGGTTACAAAGGGTTACAATGGTGACAATAAACAGAATGTGTCCATTCACAGTTCAAGAAATGGATGTAAAGGAAGGGTATTTGGTACAATGATGGTTACCTACATGATTGAAGCCTGGGCTACAATGGTTACATACATGTAGTTTTTGGTTACAATGGTTACATACATGGAGTTTGGGGTTGCAATGGTTACATACATTGGGAATGGGGGTTACAATGGTTACATGCATGGGGAATGAGGGTTACAATGGTTACATGCATGGAGTTTGGGGTTACAATGGTTATATGCATGGGGGATGAGTTTTACAACGGTCACATGCATGGGGAATAATGGTTATAATGGTTACATGCATGGGGAATGAGGGTAACAATGGTTACATGCATGGAGTTTGGGGTTACAATGGGTACATGCACGGGGAATGAGGTTTACAATAGTTACATGCATAGGGAGTGAGGGTTACAATGGTTAAATGCATGGGGAATAAGGGTTATAATGGTTACATGCATGGGGAATGAGGGTTACAATGGTTACATGCATGGAGTTTGGGGTTACAATGTTTACATGCATGGGGAATGAGGGTTACAATGGTTACATCTAGCAATATTTCAGCCATGTATACTTGGGTACTACAATACTACAATGTACATGTACAACCCCTCCCCAACCCCAACCTCCTTCAATTTGCTAGCACTAGTCAGTCTATACCAAACTGTAGCCAAAGATTTGTCAAGTTAAAAATGTTATGCTTCATTGCATTCTTTAATTTTCATAGAAACATACCATTCACATTATTTTCCTTTTCATCTAAGTTATACATTAATGTCAATGATGTCAGTGCTGAAGCTCCACTACTGGCACTTGTAGAAGTACATGCTTCCCTTTTCACTACTGTACGAGATGACGAAGAATTTGATTGTTTGTAGTTATTCCAATGGAACAGTTCGGGTATGGGGCTGTTTTCTGAGCGACAGTTCCCAACAAAATGTCTTGAACATACTCTGTGGTGGACTAAAAGTTCATAATCTAAAGGACGTCGGATCATAGCAATCCATTTTGCCCTTAGTCTTGGCTCCCTTTTCTTCGTCGGAAATGATTCAAATGTTATATTTTCCATCCATGGATACTTTTTTAAATTGTTCCTTTTTCTAACATCAGCCGTGCAACCTGGGACGACACACCAGTACTTTGTTTTTGGGGATGTTAGGCCTCGCCGACCGACCATATCTGACGTCCTTGTTTCTGTCTTATTTTTCTAGTATGTGTAGTATCCGGTGGTATTTCCAGTTATTGGTAAGACCCAAAGACCCCAAATCAGGGAGTTCCACATGTGCCCTAGCCTCTTTCTGGTTGAACAAGTTAATGAAGATGATGTACTAATTCCACTAACCGTAGACCAGCGGGACATACACATATTCTAAGGATTAGGTAAGTGCCAATTCTTACATTGGCGCTGCTGATCAGTCTAAAGGTCCGAATCGCGCGGGACTTTTAGGGAATTTAGCGACCGCTCGCTAAATTATTGTCAGGAATCCAGCTGGGAGTTGGATTTCTGGCCGGCCATCTTGGAAAAAGGATTCGGTTTGGAACCGAGGGAATCATTTAGTTATCACTTGGTGGGACCAGTAGCAACTAAATAAGGAAGGAAAGGAGTAGTCTGGGGCAAAAGCTGGGAGCTTTGCCTCAGATTTAGGAGTTTGATCGGTGTTTCTGACTTGAGTTAGGGCGAGACCCCTTGTGGGACAAAGGGTTGACCCCTAATTTCAAGGACCACGTGGTGGCCATCAGAGGGTCTGGTGGCTATTACCTGGTCATAGGAACACCAACCCCATACATTTTTAAATTAATTTACCTTATTATTTCCCAACCTAAGTGCACAATTCCCGTATAGCCCGTCCCTTATACTGAGTACACTTGCTTGCTGACTGCCCCTCCAGTGGCAGTGCGGCAAGCTAGTGCCCCTTTGTGCTTTATATTTATTTATCTCCTGTGAATGTTTTGATGAAATAAAATTATATTTGCCTTGTATTTTTATTATTGTGTTGTTGTATTTTCCATTTGACTTGTACATTATTATTATTGATTATATATTGTATAACCATGTCCAAAATACATATCAATACTTGTCATTTTGATGAATTGTTGCTGCTGCCAGGTGTGGGGCAGAAAATTGCATGCCAGTTGTTGGACATGAGGCAAGATAAAGGGGGGATCCTGCTTGAAGACTTAGTAGAAATCCCCCACCTGCGCTTGATCCCCACATTACTAAATATGATTGATTTTAGGCCAGCTAACAATGCTGTTGATAAAAAGCTGGCCATCTTTAGTGATATGATTGAGGGGGAGAGACAAGGAGAGAGATTATCTAGGGGTGACGAATTGATTAATGGGAGTACAGCCGGCCGTCCCAGAGATGGGGCTGACGGGGTCGCCGGTGGACCTAGTTGTCCGTCCGGAGATAGACCCCTGAAGACCCCATCCATAAGGGGGCTCAACCAAACATTTAAAGCAGAAAGATTTTCAAGGTCCCCCTCTTCCACTTATACATATGAATACAGTGAGGAAGTAGAGTGTGGGGAACTAGATTCAGGCTTTAGGGAAAACATGTCCCCATCCCACAGGAGAGACTGGACACCTAAATACAGGGATACTGGGGCCCGTGATGTGATAGCCCGTCGTGACCTGTATGAGGCCCGGTCGGATAGGGCCCAAGTAGTAGACTATAAGAGTGACAGGGGTGCCCGGGCAAGGGGAGATGATAGGATGGGGGCTTTCCCATTTGACACACCCAGACCTTATAGAGACACCCAGCATACTAGGGCTGAAGACTATGGCCGATATAGTGGGTGGAGAAATAGGACCCCAGAGGAGAGGCCGAGAGCTGAGGCACGACGCCCTCCCAGGGGACCTACTAGAGATTATAGCCCTGATTATGACTTTCTTGAGAGGACACCATATCGGGAGTGCAGCCCACAGAACAGGGAGAGAGGGGACAAGGGTGGGAAGAAGTATGCCCTGCCCAAAACACTTAAGTATGACGGAAAGAGCAGTTGGCAGGCCTTTTACGCCAAGTTTTCCCGGTATGCGGAAGTTAGTGAATGGACCCCAAGGGAGTGCAAGGATCAGCTGTGCTGGTGCCTCGATGGCAAGGCAAGCGAATTCTATGCACTCCTTGTGGAGAGAAACCAACACATGGCATATGAGGACCTCGTGCGCAAAGTCGAGAAGAGGTTCGGGTTTAAAGAACTTCCTGAGACCGCGCAGGTCCAGTTCCAGAATGCCAAACAAACACCCGAGGAATCCTTGGAAGACTGGGCTGACCGTGTGCTGTCCCTGGCCACCAAAGCCTTCCGCAACCTTCCAGAAGACCATATGTATCAGCAGGCAGTCATGAGACTGTGCCAAGGTGCTGCTGATAAAGAGGCGGGCAGCTATGCATCTAATATAAGGCCCGCCAATATTGAGGAAGCGGTGGACAAGATAAGGTGGCACCAGCATAACCACCAAGCTATATATGGCCGGGGCAGCAGACGGGAAGTGAAATGTGTCAGCCCAGACATAAGGCATTCCCATGAGGAATCTTACGCCGTCTGTTCTGCTTCCAGGTCATTTCCCCAAAAGGGTGGGATGGACGAAGGGTACCGGGGAAGGGTAGAAAAGTTGGAGAATAAGGTGGATAAATGGCAGGACAAACTGGAAGGACTTTTTGAGCAGGTGGAAAGCCTCCAGAATCAAATCCCAAAGTTAGAGGGGCGCCTTTTAGCAAAAATGCGCAAATTACTGGGAACCCCAACAATGAATCCTGCCCAGTCCCGAAGCCCCTCACCTGCAAGTAAGGGATGTTTTTTCTGTGGGGACATGGGACATTTCAAGAGAGAATGCCCAAGGTTGGAAAGATCTGGGTCCCCCAAGCGTAGAGTGACCTTTGAAGAGCATAGGAGTCCTTTAAACTCCAAAGGGTCAGCTCAAGAGGCCTGAGCCAGACCCTACTTAAGGAGAAAGGCCTCAGTCAGGAAGAGCCCAGTAAAGGGGAAATTAATCTAAAAGAGGCACAAGGGCAGACCTATGGGGAACCGGCTGGCACCAGGTCATTTAGCCCAGCCTGGTTAAGGCAGGGAAAATTTGATAAGGTGAAAAGGCCAAGTTCCCCAGTATGGGCCCAAGTTACAGATGTTGAGGAACAAGAACCCCAGGATTTACCCGATGACCCCCAACCCATTAAGCCAATTGAAAATCCTGGGGAGAGTGAAGAGGACCCCCTTTTAGGATTGGAGTTAGGCTTTTCAGACGAAGAGGGGGAGACAACCTTAGTGGGGGATCAGTTTGACAACCCAAATGAGGGTGGGGATAGCCAAGAGGAGGAGGGTCTAGAGACTATAACTATTGGTCGGTTGTCAGGGGGTACCATGTATAGGGTGCCAGTAAGGGTGCAAGGTGAAGTCATTCACGCTGTAGTAGATACAGCAGCACAGGTTACCCTTATATCCGAAGAGGTATACAAGGCTTTAGAATATTCCCCACCAATTATAAAGGAAGTGATCATGAACACAGCAGGGAAGGGGCTCAGGATGAATGGATATGTGGCCGGTCCCTTTGAGCTGGGGCTTGGCCAACAGTCCTTCACCATGAACATCTATGTGGCCCCAATTGGAGACAGTATGCTGCTGGGATTAGACTTTTTGAGAGAACAGGGGATAAACCTTGACTTAAAGGAAGGGAAATTGACAGTCCATGGGGAAGTAGTCCCAATGTCCTGGGAGGCAGTCATCCCAAGTCCAACCATGACTGCCGTCATTGCCCAAGAAACATTTGTGTTGCCCCCCAATTCAGTGAAAATTGTGTCTGGGAAGCTGCGGGGTATGTTGAGTGAGGAGTACATGGTTGATGCCAAGGTAAGTCGCAGCGTTCTTTCGAAGAGTCCTGGGCAGCGTAGTCTTGCTTTAAAAGATGCAAGGCAAGCAGTTCTTATTATGGAGGAAGAGAACACCCAGAACATTTCCTCAATGACCCATTTCTTTGCCCAAAAGCCCTTGTTCTCAGACAGTCAAGTGGAAGACACCCCAATTAAATGCACAGAAAGTGGCTGTAATCCCTCTGAGCAAAATGAGTTAGGGACATCCCATGTTGGATCGGTCAGTACTGGTCTAGATTGGCCCTGTAAGGGCCAAACTGCAAGTTTGACTGGACCATATGGATTGTCTTCTCATTTTGATTCAGAACAAAAGCAAGAAGTTGAGAAGCCTTCTACGCAGGAATTAGTTGGGCATGAGGTACCCCAATCCCTTTCATGTAAGTCTCCACCACCCAATGCCACTTTGTCATTGATAGCATCCACCAATGACCCTGTACCATCCTCTCATGCTGACTTTGTCATCTTTACAAAGGATGACCCCATTCACAGTAAAGCACAACTATGTACAGGTCCAGTCGAAGGGAATGACATAATTAGAAGTGTGAGCCCTGTGTTATCTGACTTGGGGTTGGTAGACGTGTTTGAAGAGAACACCAGCTCATTCACATTGCCCCCTAAACCCCCAGATGAGACAGTAACAGTATCACAGGTAGATGTTGTGTGCAGAAGTGAAAAAAGTACAGGACTGCATCCATGGGACCCTGGTAAGTCTTCCCACATCAATAGTTTGGACCTCCATTGCCCACAGAAAACCCATAATGTATTCTCTGTAGGAGGAGCCAAGGGCCTTAGATATTATAGAGCAATCATTGTGGCTACCCCTAATCTGCAGTCCAAACAATGGAACCCAGGTATTTCACTGGCTAGACTCAATTTCAAATATGGACCCTACACCTCAATAGATGTTGCAAGGACAGCGGATCTAGAGAAACACCCTCAGTTGCCTCTCACACAAGGAAGGAGAAATCTAAAAACCCCAGCCCTTGAAAAGACAGTGTCTTGTTTTAGTCAGATTTCCCAGGGGTGTTGGCTACAGAGCTTTGACCTTGCACTTGGTTTGATTTTGCCCATAGTTGGTTGGCCCTTGCCTACAATTCATTTGTCAGGTGGGCCAATTACCAACCATGTTAAATCTTTGCAAAGCTCATGTCAAGTGATAACAAAATCTGGGATGCCTTGCAATTGGATGTTTGAGATAAAAGCTGGTGGCTGTAACACAGTTCAGAAGTTAGAGAGATCAGGCCTGGGCCACTCTGTGGCCCTTCTGCAATCTCTATCGCCCTTGAAAGATCAGTTGCCCAGTTATTTGGAAGGGGCAGAGCTGTGTGTGCTCGGAGTTTTTGGCCTTCAGACCAAGTGCAATCACTGTGGTCAGAGTTTAGGCCAGACACCAGACCTGCCAGCTTAAACCTTTTTTGCAAATATATCAGGGGGAGGGAATGTATATATGTAAATAGTTTTTTGAATTTGTTTGGAGTTTTTACTTGTTGAATTGACCCGTTTTGAAGTTATGGTGAACCTTTGGTTGTCAGTTTTGAATTTACATGGACAGACAATGGCCTGTGGGGTTTTATTGGCTACTTGCCCTTTTTGTATGGCAAGTGGTACCAGTTGTTCAAACCCCCTGCATTCCAGA
>MJUU01057096.1:0-15372 GCA_002080025.1 Modiolus philippinarum | reverse complement strand
AGCAGAATACACTAACTTTGGGGTTTTATTCAGGGTAAATGCGTGGAAGGGCGGAAATAAAAATTTGCACACGTATTCATCAATTCTTTATGAATCAGTATGCCAATTTAGGAGAAAATCCGGAGATGTATATTTAATTCATCCAGAATTATAGACACCGAATTCAATCCACTTAAATCGCAATTTACGCACTAATTACAAACTTTACAATCAAACGGCGAACATTTACATTATTTCTATACCTTAATGAAATACATGATTTAAAAAATCATTCAATTTTCCTGTTAGAAACAACTTTTGGGAATTTGTAACTACGGAAAACAATCTGAGTAGACCTTTTTTGTTTCGTTTAATGAAGAGTTCCATTTCTTTTGTTAAAAACTAATCACTTATCGGCCTGTGACGTATGTAGGTAAATTCGATTTCATTTCTAAAAATAGAGCCAGTATGTAGCAGAATGCACTAACTTTGGGGTTTTATTCTGGGTAATTGCGTGGAAGGGCGGAAATGAAAATTTGCACACGTATTCATCAATTCTGTATTAATCAGTATGCCAATTTTGGAGAAAATCCAAAGATGTATATTTCATTCATCCAGAATTATAGTCACCCAATTCAGTCCACTTAAAGCGCAATTTACGCACTAATTACAAACTTAACAATCAAACGGCGAACATTTACATTATTTCTAAACCTTAATGAAATACATGATTTAAAAAATCATTCAATTATCCTGTTAGAAACAACTTTTTGGAATTTGTAACTACGGAAAACAATCTGAGTAGACCTTTTTTGTTTCGTTTAATGAAGAGTTCCATTTCTTTTGTTAAAAACTAATCACTTATCGGCCTGTTTAAGTGGAATTCATTGCTAGATGTCGAACAACGTTACATCCATGTATCTTTCCTTTTGTTCATGGATGCGGGATCGTCAACATGCATAAAATCATTTGAAAAGTGTTCGTGCAATCGCTGTCATCCGTTGCCTGACAAATAGACTTGCATAAGACAATCACAACATATAAACAATCACAGGGAACTCATTACGTTAATTGGAAGAAAGCTTGGCATAATAAAATCACAAGACGTGGGCACTACAAACAGGTGATCAGAATAACGTTTGGAGACTGCGAAATGTAAAAATCTGAAAGTATGATTATGTATCCATATGAGACTCCGGTTGCCAAAATTTGAAATTATGATAATATATCCACATGAGAAATTCACTCACGAACAAGTACAGTATACAGTTCTGTCTTTTTGTGCCGTACTCATGTGATGTCATATGGCCCTGTCACACTATAACGCACAGCACCAACGTGTGCCGACGTGTGGAAATATTTTTGTACACGCTGGTGTGCGTTGTACAAGTTAGAGAAACGTTCTTAACGCGTTACAAACACGGCGACACACGGTGGCGTGCGTTGTTGAACGTTTGGTGCGTTGGAAAAATTTTGAACATGCTCAAAATTTCACGACGTTTGCCAACGTGTTGTTGATAAGTTATGCACACGTTAGACGAACGCTAAAGGTACGTTATGGACGCAATGTGTGCGATATGTAGTAGTTTCTCGAAAGTTGTTTTCAACGTGCAAAGAACGCAAACCGAGCGTCCTTGTAACTAAAGAGTAACGTATTAGGCGATGTTTTATTATTGAAATAATGGTCCAAAGAAATTTTAATAGCTGCTTTATTTCAGCATCAAACTGACATATTTTTTTGAAAATAATTTTTGTGATTTTGTGGGACCTATCCCTCCGTCGTATTTTTCTTTGACATTTCTATCCATTTCTACCTTTGCAAATGACATTGGGGTGACGAATTTCCAACCGATCTGACGACAGATTGTCAAAACGCTATACAGACGTTCTCTGAATGCTGGAAGACCGTTATGGATGCGTTCGGTATACGTCAAGTGCGCTAGTAAAACGCCTTTGAAACGTCGTAATATGCTGTTACACGTTTTGTTAGCGTTGCAGGCAAGTAATGAATATTTTTCTGTACGTTGAAGGCCGTTATTCTGACGTTTTGAATGCGTCCAACAATTGAATTTCTTCAATTTCTTCGGCGTGTACCAATATTCTTACAAAAATTCGCGAACGTCGGCACACGTTGGCTAGGACGTTATAGTGTGACAGGGCCTTTAGTTTCTTAGTGTTTTCGACATTGCACTTGTCCTTGGATTATTCATTTCTTAACTGACGGCTTCATTCTCACTTTCTTTAAGTTAACATATTTGCATTTTGTCGCTTATGCCTGAGGGTAAATGACGTTTTTGTTATAGGGTTGTATACATTATAACTATTTAAGTTCAAATTTCCAGTCTCGGCCACTTATTAACGTTCATTTACACTAATGGTTGGAGAGACCAAATTGAGTAAGTCCAAGGGTGTATAAACGACATCTGTCAATTTTAACAATTCTCTTTGCCTTAGGTTTAGACCAAATATACATCTGATTAGTCATTTAATATATTAAAACGCACAAACTTTGACAACAGATATCAGTATTAGTGTTTCTAACTTTAAAGAGTCCTCCATGTGTTCAAATATCTTGTCTGGTAGTGTGATTTAGTTTGGCTTCACAAATCCGTGCATTATTGTGGCATAAATTTAAGACACTTGCTCTTCACGATCTCTTAATATTACTTTTTGTTTTCATGAAGTCATTGTCATGATAGTTTTTGTTTTTGATCTCTATGATACATTAAGTTTATACTAGCTCTGATCGGTTAAAAAAATTTTCATATTCAACATATGTTGAATAAAGCCCCGTGGTATTTCCTGCCAGATCTATTCGGAATAAAATTATCTGTGTTTGTCGTTATCATCAGAGGAAAAAAATTACACCATTTTATCCCGATAATAACCATATTTTATCCACTCTCGAAAGTTAGATTTGAAAATTTAAAAAAGCTCGGCACGCATCACAATTAAATTTGAAAAATTAAACTTTTTTCTACTGGATAAAATATGGTAATGAACGGGATCTTGTAGTGTCGTTTTCTATACAAGATCTTCCCGACCATAACCCGATTTTTTCCCGACCTGTATCCGACTTTTACTCGACCACTCAAGACCTTTACTCGATTTAACACGACAGCATGTCATCTTTTCACAATATCACAATATGAGGCTTTCAAGAGCCTCAGTGTCTCACCAGGGCCTTACTTCAGATTTTAAAGTACCATCCAATGGACTCCAATGACTATTGTGATCTTTGATATGATGCGAATCTGTCAGATACTATCTCAAGTGGGGACCAGCCAAGGACTATTGTTTTCAATTTTGGCCAATTGGGAAAGAAGTTTCAGAGAAGAAGATCTTGGAATGCCTAGGTAAGGTCGAATATTAAATTATGTTCCCCGTTGGATTGCATGCAGACAAGATATGGTTACTATTTTGAAATTGGAACATCCAAGGACTATTTTGACCAATTTTGGTTGCAACTGGTCCAGTGAAAATTATTCTGGTACAATGTTTAACTTTGTCCCTTTTTGGCGGTCATCTTGTATTAGCTGACGATATGGCAGACACTATTCTGAAAAGGACAATCGTTACAAGTTTGCTCTAATTGGCTTAGGGGTTTCAGAGGTAACGTTTGAATGAGTTTTCCAATGAGATCCAATTTAAAACTATATTCCCATTTGGCGGTTAGATTTGATTAGAAGCGGACATGACGGTTTTTTTCACATTGAACCAATTGAGGTCTCTCATGACCCTGCAGTTTCTGGGTAGAATATATCTGAATGCAAAGTTCATGGACAACGGACACAAAATAATGGCAAAAGCTCAACTTGGCTATATCAGGATCGTAGAAAAGAATATAAGATTGTGCATGCTACTATAGTAGAATTAAAGGATGACGTGCAGAGGGCTGAAATTCAATCGACTAGCTAAGCTGACAGAATTTGAAATTGAATCCAAAATGTACCCAATATACACATTCCAGAAACAGTTTCACTTAACGCATGAATTTAAGAAACTTAACACGGAATTTAAGAATAAAATATTGTTTCTTCCGAGCAGGTTGGTACTCTTATCACAAGATTTGATTCAAGCTAAATGACATAAGAAAAATGCGATTTTGAACATTTGTAACACGTACTAGAAGATAAAAAAAAACTTTTAGATTTGCACCGGGCAAATGATGTACAAAACGGGCAACCGATGGCCATTTTCACTTTCTAAAAACCAGATTTTTTATACAGAATGTAGGTTTAAAGCTATACACGGAAACTACTGTAAATCTAGTTACCACCCATATCATGTGATGATATGTCTTCTATTTTATATATCAGTTTAGTCCTACATATAATGACAGGAAAATCGCACAGTCGCATTTTGACGCATGATGAGGAGGATGACCTGCTAGCATGTGAAAGCGAACATTCATTCCTCTATAATGATGACTTTGAAGCATTTGCTATTGTCTAACCCAAAATACGCGCGTTCTGTGTCAGATCCACCTTCTCTGCTACTCTATATATATCACATTAATCATCTTTTCCTTGAAGCATCAGCCACACGGGCTACAAATTTTGCTGCTCTACCACCATGCTGAACTGTTCCCTGAATTTTCACATTTTATCCCCATATATTGTTGTCCATGAACTTCAAATATGTTCTACGCAGAAACCACAGGGTCATGATATACCTCAATTTGTTCAATGTGGAAAAAAAAAACGTCATGTCCGCTTCTAATCAAATATAACCGCCAACTGGGAATATAGTTTTAAATTGGATCTCATTGGAAAACTCATTCAAACGTTACCTCTGAAACCCCTAAGCAAATTAGAGCAAACGATTGCCCCTTTTCAAAATAGTGTCTGCCATGTCGTCAGCTAATACAAGATGACCGCCAAAGTTAAACATTGTACCAGAAGGATTTTCACTGGACCAGTTGCAACCAAAATTGGTCAAAATAGTCCTTGGATGTTCCAATTTCAAAATAATAACTATCTTGTCTGCATGCAATCCAACGGGGAACATAATTTAATATTCGACCTTACTTAGGCATTCCAAGATCTTCTTCTCTGAAACTACTTTCCCAATTGATTAGAATTGAAAACAATAGTCCTTGGCTGGTCCCCACTTGAGATAGTATCTGACGGATTCGCATCATATCAAAGATGATCATCAACCAAAATTGATCACAATAGTCATTGGAGTCCATTGGGTGGTACTTTAAATACTGAAATAAGGCCCTGGTGAGACACTGAGGCTCTTGAAAGCCTCATGTTGTGATATTGTGAAAAGATGACATGCTGTCGTGTTAAATCGAGTAAAGGTCTTGAGTGGTCGAGTAATAGTCGGATATAGGTCGGGAAAAAATCGGGTTATGGTCGGGAAGATCTTGTACAGAAAAAAAGAATGAATCGTGTTAGTCGAGTAATGATCGAGTACTAATCGAGTTGGACTGGAAGCGACTCGGCATAAATCGAGAAGCGAATGAGTTAAAGTCGAGAAGAAATCGGCATAATCGGCGAAAATTTTGAAACTCGATCAAGACCGATCCCTTTTCGACCTCTTCACGACTACCTCGATCCGACCCCGATTGATTCCCGACCTGTTCTCGACATATAATGCACACGACCTCTTCACAATAATTTTTGTCAGGTCAAAAATATTCGGGAACACAGCTCGAGTTCAGCAGAGTTAGTAAGATCGCCCCTATTCGGTTAGTAGACCGAACACGAGCATTCAAGATCAGTGTCCTGATCGATGAATATTCATGAATATTCATAGATCGAGTTCGGTCGAGTTGCTTTGATCGGCGGTGTAAACCTAGCATAACATGTCATAGTATTCTCATTTAAAACTTCTAATTTTATTATCCACCAACTAGAAGAGCAGGTTTATGCTTCCCATCACACTTATATGTATATATATATAACAACGGCAGCAGAATACCGAAGGAACAAGGGAAGCTATGACTACAAAAATCGAAGTCCAAAGACATGGCAAAAACGGCAACAGAGAAAAACAAAGACAAAACAAGGACAGCTACACTGCACGGAAATAAAAAGATAACATTAAGAACTCAGGCACTCATAGTGTGAACTTCCATGAAAACCGGGAGTGACATCAGGTGCTCCGGAAGGGTAAGCATGTCCTGCCCCGCTAGCGACACCCGTCACACTATCAGTGAGGCATATAGTGTTTTGAAAGGTCTGTTTAGTAGCGATTGGTTAATGTCGTTTTCTAACCCTTAGACATAAAACCAATGAAATCAATGATACATATTAGTTCTCTAACCTATTATCTATAATATATGATCAGTTTGTTTAATGATATTATTGTTTTTGTGTATGATTTGTTTTTATTTAATCATGTATGTTTGTATTGTCATATGTCCCATTGAGGGCCCTTGATTGGTTAATAAAGAACTTTATTTACTTTATTATCCCCGCACTTTCGAATGATAGTTGGGGGATATTGTCGTTGGCTCCGACCGTCCGTCCGTCCGTTTAGATTTAAACATATTTATTTTGTTAAATAGAAAAACAAAGGGGATCGGACACAAAATTTACCAACTTATGAAATCCTCTCCCGAATACAATGTGTAACATTACATATAATATTTTATGTAAGCATGCGTATCAAGAATCTGACAAGAGAATCATATAAATAAAGAGTACATTAGACATTCATATCAATATATTAATGTGATGTGTGTGTTTTATTCACTTGTGTAATTAAACAATGAGGAATCGATTGGAATCTTTAATATATTTAAATACGTGTTTGAATACAGTTATATTCTCTTCGTAAGAAAGTATGGAATGGCCACTTGTTAATAAGGTGGTATTATTTCGAGATGTTCTGGTAACCAGCCTAAATCAAATAAAAGTCTAGCACGAATTTCATCATAATTAGCACATTCGAGAAAATAATGATGAACATCTTCACGTGGGGCTCCACATGAACAAGAAGAACAAGCAATGATGTTAACTTTACACATGTCAAAATTGAGAAAGAGTTTCTGAGTTGGGTAAGAATTATATTAAGTTTACGTGGGCCATAGGAAAAATAATTTGGAATACATTTCCTTCTCTGTTTACTATCCTGTCGTAGTACGTTTTTGAACGTAGAAATTGTGTCAATATTACGGATATCCAGATCTAGCGCGTTCCATAACCGCACTGTTGATGGAATAAAAGAACTTTGAGTCAGAGAAAGTCTACAAAAAGGAACGATTAAATCGTCTCCGTTTCGAAGTTGGTAAGTTGTTGTGCTTTGGATTTTGGGCGGTATTAATCTTATTATATATTGTGGACCATTGTTATTAATTAAATTATAAAATAATTGTAACTTTTTGTTATTCTGCCTTTCCCAGAGCTTTTCCCAACCAAGTTCAGCATACAAATAGTCTAATTTGCAGAAGATTGGCAGACCGGTAACAATTCGGGCGGCCTCTATTTACAATTTTTCAAGTCTATCAAGATTGCCAATACCACAGTTAGCCCACACTTCACTCGCATTCTCAAATAAGGGACGAATAAAAACTAAATATAACTTTTCTAGATTTTGTCTACTTAATTTGTATTTGAGTTTTCGTAAAACGCATAAGTGTTTATTGACACTGGCAACAATACTGTCCTAGAACGGAGCCTTGAGGTACACCAGCAGATATTCTGTCTAAACTGGATTTAGATTCTCTGAAAACAACCCTTTGTTTTCTTTCTTGCAAGTAATTCTGAAACCATAGTAACAAATAACGCCTTATCCCATATGCATTCATTTTATAAATAAGTCCCTTGTGCCATACCTTATCAAATGCCTTTTGAGAAGTCACAGTATACAAAAGAACTAAACTCTTTCTTTTCTAAGGAATTGAGTATAGAATTATACATCTCTAATAGTTGCTGTACAGTCGAATGTTTGGGTAGGAATCCCGACTGATATTCATATATAAGTTTGTTTTGTGATAGGTGATTAAAAACATATTTGTAAACAATGCTTTCCATAAGCCTACCTGCACAGCTATTTAATGAAATTGGACGATAATTAGATGGCAAAGACGAATCTCCCTTTTTAAAGATCGGTGTAACATTAGCTACTTTCCAATCTGATGGATATTTGCAGTATTGCAAAGATTTATTAGAAATAATTTTTAACGGAACTGCAATTTTTTCAGGACAAATTTTCAACATTCTGTGACTAATTTTGTCCGGACCAGATGCCTTCTTGGGGTCCAAAATTTCAATAATATCTACTATGTCATTTTCAGAAATATTTAAATCGGTTATAAACTTGTTACATTTGGAGTCAAAATCTGGTAACACCATGTTTTCGTTTTCATGTTTCGAGATAGAACAAAAATATTTATTCAAAACCTCACATTTGCATACATCATCATATACAGTATCATCATTACTTATATTGATAAGGGGCGGTAGCGAATTGTTTCCCTTGTCGGATTTTATTAACATTCGCATTATTTTCAAATAAGTTTTTAGGTTTCCAGAACTGTCGGTGATGATATTGTCTAAATTCAGTTCAAATTATTCTTTTGCAATTTTTTTCATATTATTAACTTTATTTCTTTGGTTTTTATATTTAATTATGTCAGCCTCGCGTTTGTATTTAAGTACCTTTTTCGTAGTCTATCCAGGGATGGGCACAATTACTTTGAAATGTAATCGATTATTAATCGATTACTTGGCATATTTTAGTGTAATCGATTATTAATCGATTACAAATGTATTTCACATGTAACTAATTACAATCGATTACTTTAGGAGAAGTAATCGACAATTACTTTCGATTACTTTCGATTACATTTCATTAAAAAGGTATTGTACAGTGCAAAACATATTTATAAAGTCCGAGATACATAAACATTTTTACATTAAATTGTCAAAATTGAACCTAAAGGCTTACATTTGTGAAAGGTTAGGCATCTGCAACACTGTTACATTTAATCATCATCGTTTTGTCAAATGTGTCATCAATGAGGGTACAATCTGTCAGGATGGAACACTTTACCAGCAATGCTAAATAGCTTCTCTACGGGTGCTTATGAGGCTGGAATAGCAAGAAATTGTCTTGCTAATAATGAGAATTGGGAAATTGTCACTGTTCAAACTCCAATACTCTAGCACTGAGGCTGTTAAAGTCAACCGATTTCAGTTGGTTTCTCAATTCCAGTTAAACCTTCTCGTACACCATGTTTAAGTGTTTAGTAGACAATTGTTTTCTTGATTGAAATTCATATTTTGGGTCAAGGATGTTTATAAGTTCTTAAAATATGGATTTTCCACCATGGAAAGAGGCGAGAAAGTTCTAGCGATCATGTGAACTTTTAAATTATCACCTAAAATAATGGGGTCCAATAAGGTACTACTGTGTTCAGTAACTCTTGTTAATTTGCTGATCACATTTTTAAAATTAAAAATACTCATACAATCTATTAGCTTATTATTGTTGGACGCGAACAAGTTAGAATTCAAGTCGCCCGTTACCACGATATTTTCATTTATTTGGTGTGCTAATTCAATTGATTGATTTAATCTCGTCCAATTAAGCAATAACAGTACATTATTTGAATACCCGAGGGCGTCAATGGTAGATTTGAAGGTCAAAATGCAGTTTATAGGCGACGCGTAGCGGAGCCTGTAAACGGATATTTTGACCATCAAATCAAGATTGACGCCCTTGGGTATTCAAATAATGTACTGTTATTGCGATTCTAATGCAACATGTTCTAGTTTTAACTCGTGAGTTTGAAACAATATTAGGAACCAGACTGAACAGGGAACATATTTTGTCCCAGGTGTGTAGATGGTTGAATTGACGGTCAGTTTTGACCAATCCAAACCTTCGTTATATAAATGTTGCACTAGAATAATCATTACCTGACCATTCCCGGCGATACGTATTACATAACAAAAATAACAACCCGTTAGCTTTTACCTGTACCCAAAGTATCTCATCTAAATCATTTTCCAGTTCAGTTTTACGAATAACAGATATATCTGATTTCGCATAAATAAGGAGACCACCACCAAAATTTCCGAGGTGAACTCTATTCTTCCTTTGAAAATTTGTTGCAAATGAGTCGAGGATAATGTCGTCATTAGACACGTTTTCATCCAAGTGAGATTCCGTTACTACTAGGATATCAAATTCATCTGTGAAATTTTGTAAAAAGTCTAATTTATTCCTAATGCTTCGGATATTAATATTACAAAGTGAAAGTGAATTTTCATGTTCAGAGGGTAAAGATGAATAAGGAGAGTGAGGCCCTGGGTTTGTTTCAACGTTGCCAATAATCAATATAAAATATAAAACATACATAAGGAAGACAATATTCACGTTTGGAACAATACTTTGCAAGAAAAGAAGAAAAACATAAAGAATCGAACAACGTAAGTTTGTTAAAAATATATCTTGGTATCCACATTTTCTTTGTTTAAAATGCCCTCTTTGATTCCTCTTATACTGATTGAATAGACCTATGGCAGCCCTGTAGGACTCAATAGAATTACCCATTAGGGATAACATAGAAAACTCCGTATAACAAGCTGCCACAAGTCCATTCAGTTCGAAAGAAAACACACACACATCACATGGAATAAAGTCAAAGTAATAAAATAATATACAACACAATAATGGCAAAAATAAACAAAATAATGTTAAAGTGTTTACAATACTATTGTTTTGTGTCTCAAGTCTCATAATTATATAGGTTTGTTTATCATGGGCATAGCAGAAAATGGGACATGTTTATTAGTGACAAAATTTTCCCAAAATGGATGTTATTATGTTTAAATTGACTTGCGGACTTTATTGTAGGATAAAATGATAACAGAAATGGCCTTATTTGCCAAACATCCGCTCTAAATATCTCCTGAAATATCAGTATACATATAGACAATTCGACAACTTTATATCATTCATGAAAGAAACGGTCACTATCAGTACTCAGCAATGTATCAATTCATAGTACAAGGCAATCCTTGTTGTTTCAATCTTTAATATCTTAAGAGGGACAGTATTAAAATACATCCTTTATTTAATTCTATAGGACATGAGAATTCGAATAATATCCAAGAGGACCCAAATACTAAGCCACTATTCTGGAGATTTGAGCTTATATCTGCGGATAAGGTTAAAAAACATTTCTTTGTTCGGACTATAGTGTAACAAGTATATGTTCGTTTTTGATCAATAGAAATAATAATAATTGTTAAATATCGAATAAACTAAACACAATATATATACATAATTGATACATAGTTACAGACAAATTAAATAAATAATTTTATCTTTAATTATTTGCATAATGAGTCCAGTTCAATTTTGTATATGTCACATTTCATTCACAAAAAGAAAACAAGAAAATAAAACCCGACGAATCGAATAGACCAGAAGAAAAATCAATGTTATGAAAACAAACTCACTCAACGATGACCGATATGGATTTCTGTTTCGAGATGAACCCTTTATTTGAGGCACAAACTGGGAGCATTAAATGCGATTGTTTATAAATATTCTTTTTTTTTTGTTTATATTTTTGTGAATGTCTTGTATTAAGAACTGAGAGCATAGTACAATAAGACAACAATTAAACAGTGTTGTCATCTGTGGTAATGTTCTCAGCAAACAACAAAAAGAAGGAAAATAAATTTTTAAAAAAGGCTAAAAAGAACTGAGAATACTATTGATAGCTTTAAATTGGATAACTATCAATATGATATCCTCTTCGAACTTGACTATACCAACACATACAAAAAAGAATGCATCTGTTAAGCCTTTTGACATTGTAAAATTTAGTTAGTTTAAAAGAGGTCATTTTTATTGCCTCGTATTTTGATTCCAAAAACACTGAAATTGATGCTAAATGAAAAGAAAATTGTCAGGTCTTATCTTAGTTTTCATCACTGTACTAGACATAATGATTTTAATTTAGTGGACATCGACTGCGTTTAAAAATAAGCACTTCCCACAAAAAATACAGTGGGATGAACATATACATATCTAGTTTAATCAAATTTA
Source organism: Modiolus philippinarum (assembly GCA_002080025.1). NCBI lineage: Eukaryota > Metazoa > Mollusca > Bivalvia > Mytilida > Modiolidae > Modiolus > Modiolus philippinarum. Next base: position 3,372 of record MJUU01057096.1, on the reverse strand, counting down.
ATGTCTTTTTTTGCTTACAACACCATGCAGGAACCTAATGAAACGAATCACATAATAAAGTAATAAAAAGATATACAAATTAATTGAATAATTCATTCAACAATTTTATGCAAGAAAAGAACAAAATTATGAGTCAAACAGACAACTAAGAACAAGTTTTATTGATTAGTCTACTGAACCGTCGTCGCTATGGTCGCGAACACTTGACATTGGCTCGTTTGGGGGTCGAAATACTATTTCTTTCAAATCATCAACATTATGTAAAAGTCGTTTTCTGCTATTTTCAAATTGTTTCACATAGATCCGTCCATCTGTTGTCCAAAAAGTATGAATCCTGTTATCCTTTTTGAGCTCAACACATGATTTAACTAAATCTGACCTGTACTGAGTTAAATTTTCAGTTATATAAATTTTGTCTGAATTTCCCTTTAACCTTTTTTTTTAGAATTGTATACTTTCTCTCGACTTCTGTAAGAGATGAACCGGGTAAAAATTTGAGCTTTTCCATTTCTGGCCCTGCCAATGACATGGGAGCGACCTATTTCACTTTTTGACAAATCAAGATTTAGTTTTTCATTACATATTTTCAAGATCCACTGGATGTAGTATATTACCAATTTCGTTGACGGGGACCTTTACATCTAGTCCTTCTGGAATACTGTTCTTGACTCTCTATGCGGTCTTTTAATAGTTTTATTTTATTAAAAGAAGTTCTAGCTTATGATCATGTTCAATAATGGTATTCCTATTTTCCTCTTTACCTTTGGATACAGACAAAAGCATTTCAGCCTGATCTTTGTTTACTTTTTGAATTGATTTTATTTGTTCATTTTGTTCATCAATTTTTTCTTGTTGTCACAAATTCTTGCGACGCGAACTCCTCCTACATTTTTGGATTTAGGGTTTTAATTTTGTTATAGAACTGTTGCATATATGTTGCAGATGCGCAATAAGCTTTCGGATTTTTTATATTGGTCTTGGTGCAAACAAGAGTCCCCAAGACGTCCATTTTGACACATGTGGCATGCGACGCGAACTCCTCCTACATGTTTTAATTTTGTTGTAGAATGGTTGCATATGGTCTGTAGATGCGCAATAAGCTGTCGGATTTTTTATATTTATCTTAATGCAAACAAGAGGCCCCAAGATGTCGATTTGACAAAGACCACAAAATGTGGATTGTGACACATGGCATGCGACGCAAACTCATCCTACATTTTTGGATTTAGGGATTTAATTTTGTTGCAGAATTGTTCCATATAGTCTGTAGATGCGCAATAAGCTTTCAGAATTTGGACTCCGGTTCCAACTTTGGTAAATTTCCTGAAACTGTCAAAGACTGATATTTTTGGACATTTTGGCATATAATCTTATATTTTGGCAAGTATTTGGAAAAAATAAAATTCTGAAATCTTAGAATTCGAAAATGTGATGCCAATTTTGGTAAATACCCTGAAAGTCTGTCTCAAAGACCACTTATTTTTTGGAATTCTACCTAGCAACCATATTTTTAGTATTTGTTTTGATAAGGTTAATCAATTTCACCAATTGGATTTCAAAAATATTTGATTCCAATTTTGATAAATTTCCTGAAAGTGTCAAAGACCACTTATTTTTGGAATTAACCTAGCAACAATACTGTTAGGATTTGTATCCATTAGGTCAATCATTTTCACCAATTGAATTTCAAAAATATTTGATTCGAATTTCGGTAAATTTCCTGAAAGTGTCAAAGGCCACTTATTTTTTGGAATTCTACCTAGCAATAATACTGTTAGGATTTGAATCCATTAGGGCAATTATTTTCACCAATTGAATTTCAAAAATATTTGATTCCAATTTTGGTAAATTTCCTGAAAGCGTCAAAGACCACGTATTTTTTTTTTTTTTGGAATTCTACCTAGCAACCAAAGTGTTAGGATTTGTTTCCATTAGGGCAATCATTTTCCCCAATTGAATTTCAAAAATATTTGATTCAAATCGTGGTAAATTTCCTGAAAGTGTCAAAGACCACATTTTTGGAATTCTACCTAGCAACCAAATTGTTAGGATTGTTTCCATTAGGGCAACCCTTTCACCAATTAGATTTCCAAAATTACATGTAGTTGATTCCAAATTTGGTAAATTTCCTGAAAGTCTCAACGACCACTTTTTTTTTTGAAATTCTACCTAGCAACCATACTTTTAGCATTTGTTTTGATAAGGTCAGTCATTTTCACCAATTGGATTTCCAAAATAATTGATTCCAAATTTGGTAAATTTCCTGAAATTGTCAAAGACCACTAAATTTTGGAATTCTACATTGAAACCATAGTTAAAAAATTTGTTAGAATTAGAAGGTACCTTTCACCCATTTGATTTCCAAAACATATGATTCAAAGTTTGGTAAAATTCCTGAAAGTCTCAAAGACTACTTATTTTTTGGAATTCTGCCTAACAACCATATAGTCTTTAATTCCTTATGGTAAAAATAGTGACTGTCAATAGTTTAGTTTAAAAAATGTTTAGAAAAATTATACCCAGGGTCTATAGCTGTTTTTTTGTCAAACAGGGGGTGCGGGGATCACTGTCGTTTCCGACAGTCATTACTCTAGTTTATTTATATGACCATCCTGATTTATTACAATATTATGAAAAAGAAAGGAAATGGGGTAAATGTCAAGGAGACAACATCCAATATCCAGGTTAAAACGACAAAAAACAATTAAAACATCTAGGGGTCACCATATGGTCTTCAACACAGTGAGGAACCTCACACCATATAGTAAGCCCTAAATGACCCCGAAAAGGTAAAAAAGTGAATAAATCAATGGAAACAAACCACATCCAACAACCCAAATATCAAGAAACTAAAATTTTATAAGAAGACAAGGACAAGCCAATGACCAACATATTCCTGAATTGGGACAGGCGCAAAAATTGCGGTGGGGTTAAACTCGTTTTCTTGGATCCAAACCATCCCCCTATGTGTGGTGAATGGCTAAAAATAAATACACAAAAAGACTCAGTAAAAATCAAACTAGAAAAAAGTCCAACTTATCAAGACGAGTACCCTACAACGAAGTACATAAAACATGAAGACAATACACACAGGTACTGTCCGGACAAATGCTCACAGTTACTGACAGCTAGCTAAGGACATAATTTCCGTTGACTATGATATCAAGCCTTCTTACAGATGAAATTTCAATTGAAATACTTCTAAATAGATTTGGTATAACAACTTCATCAATTATGAAAGAAGAACATGATATTGTACAATGTCAAATACTGCCATTATGAAAAATTGTTTAAATTTAGTTATGGTTTAAAGCATTTAGAAGATGATGTTACGGCACATATTGTCGCCCCTGCACATATTGTCGCCGGCGA
>MJUU01057094.1:70026-85588 GCA_002080025.1 Modiolus philippinarum | reverse complement strand
AATACTACTGAAAGCTTACATCAAGTAGAATCAAAAGAAAAAAATCCCATCGAAATCTGACGAAAAATAAATTTTTTAGGTTATCTGTAAATTTACGATTTTTTGGCCCCCTTCGGCCCCTCATAGCTCGGAATTGGTAAGAGCTACGCCAAACCCGCTGACATATAACTGAAAGCTTACATAAAGAAGAATCAAAGAATAAAATCCCATCGAAATTCGATGAAAAATAAAAATTTTAGGTTATCTGTAACTTTACAATTTTGGCCCCTTTCAGCCCCTCATAGCTCCGAAACGGTAACAGCTACGCCAAATCTGTTGACATAACACTGAAAGCTTACATCAAGAGGAATCCAAAGAAAAAAATCCCATTGACATCCGACGAAAAATAAAAATTTTAGGTTATCTGTAAATTTACAATTTTGGCCCCTTCAGCCCCTCACAGCTCGGAAACGGTAAGAGCTACGCCAAATCCGTTGACCTACTACTGACAGCTTACATCAAGAGGAATCCAAAGAAAAAAATCCCATCGAATCAGACTAGTAAAATGGGATTTAGACTAGTAAATTTGTTATCTCATAATCTCAAATAGCCCGAAAGACTAGTAATGAAAAAAGTTCTGACACAGACTGTGAACATGTATTCTATACACTGATATTTTATCAGATGGAAGTGGAACAATTTCTCCAGTGAATAAAATAACAGGCTACCAATTGGAAGAGCCAGTATAGTACACCAGAATTTGGCCCTGGCTCAGAGACTCCTTTGTAATGCATTATGTTACAGAGGTTTCACAGGAGATGTTTGAAGTACATCGGCAGACAAATACCAGAGCAAAAATGATGAAAGAGGGACATTCCAAAATCACAGCAATCATATCCAACACGAATTGAGACAGCATGACAAAGACAAAACAAAGAAACAAAAACGCCACAAAACTAATGCACTGGCAGTGTGAACCACTACAAAACCTGAGGTATCATCAGGTTCTCTGGAAGGGTAAGCATGATCTGCTCCACGCTTGGCACCTGTCATACTGCCATTGAAAAGTCTGGTATTTTCACAGTCGGTGCTTGTCAATCAGTAATTAACTCTGGATCTACCCAAAGATATCTGTGAAGTAGTTTCCAATATGTTCAAAATTATGTTTATTATATTTCTGCAATCTGTCTTGAAAACAGACATGTTGATAGAGGTTTGGATGTGCCAGAAAATTGAAGGGAATAACCAAGGGACAATTTTAACCAAGTTTTGTTCAAATCTGCATTGCAGTTTCAAAGGCAAAGATCTTTATACATGTATGTATCCCATAGGATAAAATGTGAAACTATAATATGTAATTGATTGCTTCTTTAAAAATTCAGTTCAGTATGGTTGCATCATTTCCAAGATATCCATCAATTGTAAGCCGGAATTGCCAAAAATTTAGACTGTGAACAGGGAACTATTTTTCTACCAATGAAACCAGAAAATTGAGAAATTGTGAACATCAAGTAAAAATTGTTGTGCAAGTACCGGTGATGGGTATTTTCAACTAAAATATGACAGGCCTAAAATGTTTTATGGTCAAACATATGATCTGTGTCAGGGACAAGTAACAGTAAAAACATAGAGTACGTTTGTACAATACAGAATGGTTTACCTGTACAAATCATTAACATTGCCATGCCAATCCTGGCGCCCCCCAAAAAATATTTTAGTTCATGCTTTGCTCAAAAATAGCTGTCGTGCATGAGCAATGCAAAGGTTGCAGTAAATGATATTTGATCAATGAATTTTGAAAAATATCCCTTGCATTGGGTTCCAATAGGGTCTTTTTCCTAAAATCCTCTCAATGTATCTTAACTTCCCTGTTTCATTGGCAGGAAAAATATAGCTTCCAGTTCACAGGGCAAATTTTTGTTAATTCCAGCGAACAGAAAAAGGCCAATTTTACCCTATTGAAACCTAGCTACTAGGTATACATTGAAAAGTTAAAATAAATCTCTTGATCACATCTTACATGCAAGCACTAAACTTTAATTTAATTTATTTCTGCCTTTGCTTTACCTTAGGCATGGAGCAGCATACCAGTACAGTTTGTATTAGATATAACCCATGGTCAAATGGCATTACGGCAATATGCACTTTCGTGATTAATTTTTAAAAACAAATACAAGAGTTAAATTAAAATATATGTACATTGTGCAATTGTAATGTGAATTCATTTTTTTTAACTATTACTGAGTTAGATATTAAATGCAGTCTACATATGAAAAAGAAAGGAAATGGGGTAAATGTCAAGGAGACAACATCCCACATCCAGGTTAAAATGACCCAAAACAAAGCATCTAGGGGTCACCGTACGGTCTTCAACATAGTAAGATGTAGCAATTGACACAAATTCAACAAAGAAAAAGGTAATAACACTCTTAGAGATGTTAGAAAGCTGGAGAGTTTTATAAAAGAAACATTAACTAGAGCATGTCGAAACTGGCGTTGTTGGAAGGGCCCCCAATTTCGATCCTGAAACTCTGGGCAAAAGTAAAGATCAGATGAGTGTGGATTCAAATTCTTTTTGACACACTAATGTGTTGATACAGTAATCTGCTGGATACAGTGATTTCTTGAAATTTTACCAAACTATATCATTTCTTAGCTTCAGACTAAATATAAAGTAATTTAAAGTTCAAAATCAAAGTACCGGTACCCGCAAAACAGAAAGTAATTCAGTGACAAACCTATAAGTCACTCACACAATACAAATCATCATTTCCAAGCTTCACACCAAATTTCAAACCATTCCCTATTGTAGAAGCCAAGGAATCTGTGACGAAAATTTTGTTGATAGTAAAAAATCAAGTATCGGCAAACAGGAAGTGGATGCCCGACAATGTTGACAATTGCTTACACAATACAACTGATTATTATCAAGCTTCAGATCAAATTTCAAATCATTCCCTATTGTAGAAGCGAAGAAATCTGTAAAGAAAATTTTGTTTATAGTAAAAAATCAAAATATTGACAAACAGGAAGTGGATACCCGACAAACTTGAAAATTGCTTACATAATACAAGTCATCATTTCCAAGCACCAAGCCAAATTTCAAATCATTCCCTATAGGAGTTTCCGCCGTGACGTCACAGGCTCGAAAAATTTACTTTGGTTGGCAAGAAATCGTTGTCACTGATTAGGGTCATATAATTGTCATTTTCAATTAACTAGTAAGAGTTTGTTATTTGAGATAAATTGATAATTCCTTTTGATCTAAATTATGTAATGTTTACATTTTTACAGGATGTAAAAATTGTCAGCTTTTTTATTTTCAATACATACAAAATTAGCGTATTTGTTAACCATATGAATTTTTCGAAAGTTTCACATTATTGAAATNGTAGAAAAAATATGAATTTCTCGATGTTTAACATGCATTTTACAGATCCAAAATCGTGCATATAATAAAAAAGTTATCAAAGATCAAAAATTCTATCCCAATGCTATATAGCGGTAATTATTCAGCTTTGCCAACCAAAAATGCTAATTTGCATACTGTGGATGTACTTTTATTCGTGGACATCAATTTTCGTGGTTTTCATAAAAACCACCATTTCGTGGGCACTTAAACTTGTGGTTTCGAATTCTATCCATTAAACTCTATGGAAAAAATGCATTTCATTGGGAACTTAATTTCGTGGTTTAAGTGAACCACGAAATCCACGAAAATTGGAACCCCACGAACAATAGCACTTTCACAGTACACTGTATGTAAATTAGATTTTGTGACATCATTCATTGGATTCGCGAAAACTCCTATAGTATAAGCCAAGAAATCTGTGATGAAATATTTGTTAAAAGTAAAAAAATCAAAGTATTGGCAAACAGGAAGTAGAAGTCCAACAAACTTGAAAATTGCTTACATGATACACCTCATCATTTCCAAGCTTCAGACCAAATTTCAAATCATTCCCACTTATACAAGCCAAGAAATCTTTGACGAAAATTTAGTTCAGAGAAAATAATCAAAGTATTGGCAAACAGGAAGTTGATACCCGACAAACTTGAAAATTGCTTACAGGATACAAGTCATTATTTCCAAGCTCCAGACCAAATTTCAAATCATTCCCTATTGTAGAAGCCAAGAATTCTGTGATGAAAAATTTGTTAAAGTAAAAAAAAAAATCAAAGTATCGGCAAACAGGAAGTGGAAGTCTGACAAACTTAAAAATCGCTTACACAATACAACTCATCATTTCCAAGCTTCAGACCAAATTTCAAATCATTCCCACTCATACAAGCCAAGAAATCTTTGATGACGGACTGACAGATGGACAGACAAAGTGAAAACTATAGGGCACCCGCATCTGGATGCAGGGCCCTAATTATGTCCATGATAACTGCTAATTTTCATGTTTTGAAGATTTGGGTTTTGGTTTGTGTTAATGAAAACGGAAAAATTTTCAAGAGGTTAATTTGTGAATTACATAAATGTCATTTTTTCATTCTATTTTCAGGACAGAAATTTACAAAATTTTTGATCATATTCTTCTGTCATTTGTAAAATACATTTTTTTTTTTTTTTACAAAGTCTGCAACAAGAAATGCAAAATTAACTGGTATAGGACTTCCTTCTTTTACACAAGTATTTCATTTATGTAAAAGACCCTTTACATTCCTGTAAATAGTCATGACAGACTTTTAATAGTTATTTAGTAATAATTACATTTCATGAATATTCATTTGAATTCCGTCAGTTTGATAGGTTAACATCGATCACGTGGCATATAAATGTGAAGCTGCAATTCCCATGAAACACATTTGACCACGTGTTCACATGGCGGATGAATTTGTAAATAATAAAATCCCAATGTACATGATGTACTTCCCTGTAAATACATGTAAAGTTTTTTTAATATTTTGGGTTTAAAATGTAATTGTAAGAATTGAATCCATTATTTTGAAGTTTCATAGGGACTATGAAAGGGTTGACCGGGCGCTTATTTTCAACATGAAGCGCTACCGCACTTCATTAAAAATGTGCTTCGGTCAACCCTTTCATATCCCAATGAATCTTCAAAATAATGCATCCAATTCTTAACAAATAGATATAGATATGCATTCACTTTTTTGATTACCGTAATATTGCTCATGACTTAAGCATTTAAAGGCTACAATCCAAAAAGAACAATTTGTTGTCTTCATACAATGAGATGTGTTCAAAAGTAGCAATACTTATTTCTGAATATTTATACTGATACTAGATTTTAAATGATATATAATGGGTTGATAGCATCATATTTGCTGGTTTTCACAGACTTTATTTGATTTGAAGATGTCAAAATGCTGATTTTTTTTAAGTGCTGTGTTACATAGTGCAATGGAATTGATCTAATTTTATCAACTTATATTGTAGATATTTAAAGTGTGTAGTTTCAAAATAAATTAAAAGGGGTATTTCTCCCTTCATCATGTTCATTAGGTCTTGGTTCAAATGATCGTGGAGAAAATCAGTATGCAAAGTTTACAATCTTACTGAATGTTATAATACTAAATACATACCACCAAGAAGAAGTGTAAGACATCAAGTCATTGCTTATCCAGAAATAATTCATTGTCATGTTGAAGTTTGTTGAAAAGTTTAAAAATTAAAACACTGGTTACATTTTTTCAAAAATTAAAACTAATTATTTAATAGATGACAAGACAATACTTTGAAAAACAGACATACATGATTTAAAATTCCTCAGGAAACTGAACTCCTCTGAAGTTTTATGGCGTTTATCCATGGAAGACGGCATGTACATTGTAAGGGTAAAAATAATATTTATGCAGTATTCAATAGATGGAGGGCCTTGCAAGTGCACCCAAATCCAAAACAAAACATGACAAAGTTACACATCCCTTCCAACAAAGTCTGGGTTTTGGTCTTAAACTCCAATTTTACAACTATTAGTGATTACATGTATGCCTGATAATTTTGTCAGCATACAATTCTTACAAGAATAAAATTCCTTGGTCCCGGCAGGTCAAGCAATATACTAGTATACTGTATATGATAAATTGCAATATTTTCAAACATTCAGGGCTGTTCCAGAATTAAATGTGTGGGGATACAAAAAGTAATGACCAAGGCTGATGTTCAAAGTTGACCAAGGTATTAGTGGTATTAACATTTGGTATAAATTTCATGAAAATCTGTCAAAATTTGTAGCCATGAGAGTGCTTACAAGGTAAATTTTTGGATAAAACGGAGTCATTATTTTAGTCAAAGTCCCATAACTCCCTCAAACAGTAACTACTGAGACTGATTTTTTAACTTTACCAAGGTATTAGGTATAAATTGCATGAAAATCCATCAAAATTTGAAGGCATGAGAGCGCTTACGAAGTCAATTTTGGGATAAAACGGAGACATTATTTTGGTCAAAGTCCTATAACTCCGTCAAAAAGTATGGCTCGTGGCTGATTTTCAAACTTGACCAAGGTATTAGTAGTATAAACTTTTGGTATAAATTTCGTGAAAATCTGTCAAAATTTGTAGGCATGGGAGTGCTTACAAATGTGACAGACGGACGTTCTGACCCACGGACACACAGACGCCTGGCATTTCTATGTCCCCGCTCCATGTTGCGGAGACAAAAATATGCAAGCTAAGGCACGTTATTTCTTAGGAAAAGTAATGAACTTGAAAGTCTTGTATTCATTCAAATACTTTACTGTCATTAAACAGTAAATGTTTGTGACAAACATCAATACATTAGTGCACGCAGCACACTATAATGTATGCTACGTGCAGTATTGCAAAAAAGATATAATTGTAGAATTAATTAGAAATGTTACAAATATAGCAATACCCAATAATTCCTTCTTTAAAGTTAGACATTAAGACAATACATTTTATTTAATATATATATAACATTCATTGCTGAAGTCTACATAAATTAGCACTAAAAATATTTGAATATATGTACATGTATAAAATTCATACATCTAGCAAACAGTCAATTGTTGACAATATACATGTAGATCTATATTATGTAGTGATATACAATCATGCATAGGGATTAAAAATATGGTAGCACTTGAATTATAGCACTACCAGTATTTAGTCAGTGTATAAAACATCTTTGGACTATTTCAGCAAAAAAATATACGAAGGGGTAGAAAGGCACTTGATATCTTTTTGATGGGTGGTTAGCAGCTTTATATATCATTCCTTAATAAATATGGAAGGGTTGTGTGGTCTCAAAAAGTGCCTCCTAGCCCTCCTATAGATTTATTGATAAAACAGTCCTAATAATACATGTACATTTATCAGGCTGAAAACATTGCCAGCCCTGAATGCATTATTCAAAATGTTTTCTGTATGACTTAATTATATACCTTTTTTTCATATAGCATCGGTCAAGCAAGTGGCATAAGTTTCATTTTAAAGAGATATGCTTTTACACCCCAGCAGATGTACTGAAAGACTGCTTGTGGTGAAAGAAATACAATTTACACATTGTTGTCATTTACCTTTCAAATGAGTTTTATTGGGTTTACTTACAGTATCAGAAAGGTCTTGATTTAGTAATATGGTTTGGTGTAATGTATTTCCTTGCTTTAAAGTTTTTACACTAATAACTATGATAGCAGGTGGACTGTTACAGTAGATGTTGCTTGTCAAGGGCAAGAATATTCTTACATTTAATTCAAAGTTGAAGAATCTATTTATAAACTTTAGAAATTTTTCCTTAACAAATATTAATTGATATTTCAATCTATCATATGTACAGTGTGTGGCCAAAAAACAGTACGCACCATACAATTTCCCTTTGCATTTAATGTAAAACATCTGATGTTCACAAAATTCTCAAGACATCATTGCCAGTCCAATTTATATGATTTGTGCATGGTTAAAAAGAGAGTGACAAACAGTTTCTCTGTGTAACATGGCCACCGATCGATCTAAATCACAGCCAATGTTATGACGCGAAAAATTTTAGAGGAATGTCAAGATATGATTTGAAGAAACTTACATAATACAAAATGGGAAACAAAGCTCTTTTTTTGGTGTCGTGCAATGTTATGAAGCATAAATTTCAAAAGCTAAGAATGTCATCATACCCTAGTAAGATTAATATGTTATGAAGCAAAATAATTTTTCATTCTGTAATTAATTCATGACTCTAGAGCGTTTGGCAGTAAGAGGGAGGTCAGATACTAATATTCCGGCTCCAATTGCCAAATGTTCTCAATCTATTAAAAGACAATAAATTGGGAAGATATTTTTAAACATTACTAGGGAATCGTGGGAGGGTATGATGATATTCTTAGTTTTTTTAATTTGTGCTTTAAAACATAGCAAGTCACCAAAAAAAAAGAGCTTTGTTTACCATTTTTTAAGGTTCCTCCAAATCATACCAGACATTCCTCCAATTTTTTCTCGTCATAGCATTGGACGTGAGTTAGATCGATTGGTGGCCATGTGTAATTTTGAAATAATTCTGTAACAAATATTTTACTTTTTTGTCAAATTTTAAACATGTGCACTGACCAAAACTTCTGGTGTTATAATTTACAAAAGTTATAGCAAATTTTGAATTTTTTGCATTTGTGTTAATATTGTAGCATAGTGAAAACTACTGTTCATTAAATTATTCCTTGATTACAGGAAGGAACTGTTTTTCCAACTCTTTTTAACAGTACAATAATCATGAAAATACGAGATGAGATTGAATTCTAGATAATCTTTTGAAAATCGGTCTTTTTCATCTGAAATGCACAGGGAAATGTTCAGCTGCATACTGTATTATGGCCACACACTGTAAGGTTTTAATAAAAAAAAAATTGTCATGTAATTATGTCACAGGAATTTTGGGGTGTTGGGCATATAGACGAGTTTCCAGTCATGCCAGTTGGTGAATTTCCCAGAAAATTTTGATGTCACAATGTAGATTTTTGGAGGTCACAATATTACCATGATTACGTGACACAATTTACTCCGATTGACCCCAGGTCAATCAAAGCAATTATTTCATAAACAGAAATTGGAGACAGAAATTATAAACTGAGGAATTTTGTCGAAAGTGAAACAAACTTCAATTAACTTGTTTTGTTTTTATGCATTTTGTACAATGATAAAGTAAAAACAATGAAACTTTCTTTTTGTTAATGATTTTAAATTTTTTCCTAAAATGGTAATTTTAAGTCACTTTTGTTCATCTACTTACGAATTCAAAGTTTCTATCGATTTATTTTTAGCATGACTAATTTTCAAGGGAAATCCCCTTCCAAACCAAGTAGAGGGCTTCGCTGTCTTGTTTCATCATTTTCAACACTTATATTTGATGCATTCGTTTTATTTGGCATTACTAAACAATCTTTTACTTACACACTTAAATATGCAATCGTTTTTACTGCTCAAAGTACAAATTTCAAGAAAGAAAGGTGTGTCTAGAGTTGCTTCCCTTTAAAATTGGCCCACGGAAGCAGGACAACTCGCCCCTGTTGGAGTCGTCCCTTATTTCTACGAACTCGCCAACGGATAAAGTTTTGAAAAAGTTTTTGAAAAAATAAAAAGAAAATACATAGACAGATAATATGAAAGATTGGTTTAGTGATAAGAGAAGATCTTTGAATACTTTAATTTCTCATTATGTCAAATGTTGAACTATAATTCCTTCTGGCGGCAATCTTGGATGCAATGCAGACAAGACTCATTTTTCAAAGGAGCTGACTAAAGACTATTGTGACCAAGGTAGACTTGCTACAAGCCTCTCTGTTTTTTGTTTTGTTTTTTGTTTTGTTTTGCATATTATTCTGAAAACATTTGTTTACTATCAAACACCCATTAACTATCCACCTGAAGTATGAAGTACTTTTTAGAATAATATGCCAAAAAAAAAAAGGAAAAAAAAATATAGAGTAACTTGTAGCAAGTCTATGACCAAGGTTGCTTCCAATTAGACTAAATGTTTTTAGAATGAGATCTTAGAAAAAGTTTTCCTTATAACGATATAGTTTCTCGTTTTAACGACAGTTTCTTGTTATAACTACATAGCTTCTAGTTATAACGACATCCTATATTGTTATAACGAGATAAAAAATAATTGGTCATGTCCTAAATCAGCCACGGTACACTAGTCTAGGACATAAACTAACAAAATTTATAGTCTCTGATATACCCAGAACCAAAGTTTACGGTAATCATCAACAATAGGACCTCACCTAAGTCTTGATTAAAATAAACAGTATAAAAGGTTGAATTATGGTTCAAAATCACCCAGTGATTTCACAGAAGACCTATGTAAGTTTTCCAATAATTTCCCAATTGAATGTTAAACTATGTTTCCTGCTAAAGGCCATCTTGGATATAATGTGAACGGGATCACGTCAGTGGTCCGACAGTCATTAGTCCGACAGTCATTAGTCCGACGGTCATTAATCCGACAGTCATTAGTCCGACAGTCATTAGTCCGACAGTAGTGAATGCCTTAGATTGTTTCAAAGTAATTTTTATGCAGCTGCAAAATTTGACGGTCGCTTTATGGCATGGTTGCCGGTGTCGTTGGCGTCTATGAACAGCATAACTTTGGTTTTAGTGGACGGATCATTATCAATTTTGGAATACCGGTAAGATGCAGGAGAATATAGATTCATAAAGGGTATAGCTCTATAAAACTCTGGCATATCGATATGCACTTCTAAAGAACGTGATCAGATAAAAGACATAGTTGTGGAGCCGACAAACTAATTTTACAAAATTATATGTGAAAAATATCATAAATCTGTGACAACGGGTCGATAATTGCACAACTAGGCATTGTGATAAAAATAAGCCTATAAAGCTTTTTGCAGTCGGATCGAAGATATAAACTAGGACTCTCATGTGAGCCTGTAAAGCTACCCTAGTGTACACTGATTGAATAAGAATTCACATAGCTTTTATGATTAATCTTAGGCGACAGTCATTTGGTTGTTAAGTCAGTCATCTGGTAGATTGCTGTCATGTTAAAATGCCCAGTAAATATCAACTTTATCTGCACTGAAGAGACATAAGTTGTCGAAATGCGCATATGCAGAAATTAAATTCAAAGTAACTTCGGTATTTAGTTATTTGTTACCACTGGGTCGATGCCACTGCTGGTGGACTGTTAGTCCTCGAGGGTATTCACCAGCCCAGTAGTCAGTACTTCGGTGCTGACCAGAAAGCCGATTATATTTGGAACCTTACAATATCTAAATTTTTGTAGATTTTGTTGAAAACTAAGGAGTATCTCATTCATGCAAAGCTCTGTCCCTAGCTGATTTTGACTTTATATTTAGATCATATTGGTTATTTGTCCTTTGTCAGTTTTTACATTTCTTTGAGTTAATGGTCTTCCAAACGTTTAGATTTTATCTACACTGAAGAGACATAAGTTGTCGAAATGCGCATATGCAGAAATTAAATTCACAGTAACTTCGGTATTTAGTTACTTGATATGCGAGACGTTTTCAAGAAAAAGCAATGTACATTTTCCCATAGGGCCCACTATTGAACTATGATCTCAAGTTACACCCATCCTGGATCTACGTTGGGTACTAAAATCATACATTTCTTTAATGACCATCATTTTGACATACCTAGTTAATATCAACGTGATGTATGAAACAGTTTTCAAGCAACAATTTACAACATTGTCCTATGTTAAGCTATCCCTTGTGGCAGCTATTTTGTATTTGCATTGGTACAGATATGCAAAACTTGGTAGATGATTGGTCACCATGTTACCATGCCTAGTTAATATCAAAGTGATGCATGAAACAGTTTTCAAGAAGTTCCAGTTTACAACAGTTTGCAATACGTTAAACTATTTTCCAAGGTGGCGGCCATCCTGGATGAGATTGGAACCTGGTGAAGATATATACGAAAAATATTGTATTTCTTGATAAGCTGGACACTTTTGCTGTTCAAACTTAACCTAAATGTCAAATAGTTTTTGAAATACAAGACAAAGTGTATATAACGAAAATTTGACAAAAAGGCTATAACTCCTATATGGACATTTAGATTTTCTTCGAAATTTCCAGAATTGAAAATCTTGGTATGCTGAACATGTTTGCAACTCAAAAAAAATACCTTCTATGTTATATATTTAGTAACAACAGCCATGTTGATTGGTCTACGGACCGAAAAATATTCAACTTGAAAGTGAATGTCCTGGTAATGGGTCACTGGTTCACGCTATGTTTGGTTACAATTGGCCCAGCGGCTTTAGGAGGAGATTTTTGAAATTGTTGGTGGACGGACGACGGACGATGAACGCAAATTGATGGCAAAAGCTCACATGACTTTTTAGGGTAGGTGAGCCAAAAAGTGGCTCTTACAAAATTCTATAACGGACAGACGGACGATGACATATTGAAGAATGGACGAGTTATTGCATATTGCAAATATGTTCGTTTGTTCATGTTGTTAATGCAATCTATTGTGTTGAAAAATTTATGATACATAGGTTTTGAATTAATATTCTTATTTAATTTACTTCATAAGAACATCGATTATCAATTTAAGCAACAAATATTGAGATATAAGGGCAGGATAATTTTGGAGGAAAATCGAAGTTCTCTATGCTTTTTTTTGATTTGCATTAAGACAATAGAATTTCAAATTCAATAAAGGATTATCAAGAATTTCATCAATTCATCAAATTATTTTTTATATATGAAATTATATTTTGGGTAAGTGAGCCAACTTTTCTAATGTATCATGGTGGATAGAATAAGAGAATTCCGTTTGAAAAACCCGATGAAAGACCATCAATAAAAGAGATTTTTTACGAAGCTGTCATTACATACGCTACAATAAAATTTCTCCTGGCTCAAATAGATCTCTAGGTCAGGATTTCTGAATATTTATTTCAATCATGCGCATTTGAACTATTTCAGAATAATACTGAGGCATATATTTCGCCATCACATGATTTGTTGAATTACGTGATTCATTCCAATTTATCCCTGCTTTCATTTATAGAATAAAAATATGTGAATTTTTAAAAATAGTCGTAAATATTATCGACGATATCCCATCAAATTGAAGAAAGACCCAAAGACCAACACTTTAGATACTGGGGTCTCCCCGTTTTATTTCTCTAATTTTCCATAATATTAATAAAAGTGCAGACTTACCTCATTCGTAGTTTTTGTCCTTAACTATATTTGATATTACTGATTATTCGGATTTCGTTTGGTTTTATGCATTTTAAACATTTAAATTATGGATTTCCTTTGTTTTGGTTCTAGTGCTGCTGATGAGGAATAAATTTCCGAAATGGCCATACAGCTCATTAAAATTATTGCAGTTGAAGTTAACATAAGTGTTATGGTCTCATGTTCATTTACTGCACTATCCTTTCGTAAAATAACATGCTAAGGTCACCAACAGAATAGATTTCTATAATGAGTCACATCCTAAACTGTCTATAAATGGGATCAAGTCAAAATTGAAGGATTTTGGTAAAAAATATGTGTTTGTACCTGTCGACAAAGCTTCCAACAATGTTGCTATCGTGTGAAAGAAATACTATATTGAATTCCAAGAAAACGAATTGGACAAGTCAAACACTTTCAGATGTACTAATTAGGACGAAAAAACGTTAACCAAACAACATTATAAGGATACAGAGATGCTTAAAGTTCAACCTTAAGATAACACCCTGCCTACTATGTATTTGGTTCCTAAGCTTCACAAAAATCCTTTCAAGCAGATCCTTTTCTGTTATGTTACAAGCGAGAATTCATTAAAAAAAAAAAAAACAGAACCATACCCAATAGTGTTAAACTTATCCCTATTTTCAATGGTAACAGCATGTATATTTACGATATCCTTACTGTTGACAATTTAAGAAGGATTTCTTCTATGTGCATACGAAGTTATTTTTTAGTGTAGCGGAAATGGCCTAGTAGCTACGATTGTACGTAATTAAGGGATATCGACAGGATGCTCTGATGGCATCCATAAAATTGGCTTTGAGATCTAGTGATCTGAAAATTTTACACACATACGAGGGTATGAATGCCCTTTATCGTTAACCGTCAAACGCCCATTTTCAGCTATCATTAACGTAAAATGGTCAAAATTTTGCCATTTATCGTCAAAAATACATTATCGTGATTCGTGAAATTACTTGCATTCCGTACCGTTATCATTATTTGGAGAAAAAATATATCGTCAATCGTCAAGACACATTTTTGTAGAAATATCTGGCAAATTTATCGTGAATGCCTAAAGTTTACCGTTAACGTCATTTCGCCTAATTTTTTACCGTTAACCATCATAATGATATTCATTCCTGCCTTCACATACTGGCCTCTCACTGATACTGCCGATGTCTACCGAAATATATGATGATTCTTGACCAAACCCTTTAGGAAGTTTTGAGGTCGATTTTTCTTCCGTAGTGCGACACTGTTTTACCAGTAGACAAGCCTTCTTGAGCTAGCGGACAGTTTAGCGGCGAGCACCCCTTGACCCATCTATCAAAATTACGTATTGTCATTTTCTCTCCTTCAAGAATGTGGTCATGGAATTAGTAGTCTGCCTGTATTGTGTTTTATTTCTATGTTAATAATGCTATTGGGAAACGGGACAGATAGACGGGAGGTTTGGGTACCCATAAATCGGTTAAACCCTACCGCTGGCTTTTGCTAGTGCTGGTATCTATTCTGGCTGTCCCGAGTTCCTATCGTTGTTTGTCTTTTGTCTTGTTTGTGTTTTTCCTCTGTAGTTCCCCGGCAGATTATGGCATGTGATTGTAATTTTCAGCCATTGAAGATGCTTCCTGTTATCTTCTCTTCTACATTTATGTTCTTTAGCAAGCTGCTATCTTGGATTTTCCTTATTTTGGAAATAGAGTAAAGTGAATATTATCTTAAAATTTCATTTAATTCATAGTTTTGTATAATGTCGGACTATTGACCGTCGGACTAATGACTATCGGACTAATGACCGTCGGACTAATGACTGTCGGACTATTGACCGTCGGACTAATGACTGTCGGACTAATGACCGTCGGACCAATGACTGTCGGACTATTGACCGTCGGACTAATGACTGTCGGACTATTGACTGTCGGACCACTGAGATGACCCCATGTGAACATCACAAACTTTTTTTTTTTCGAAAAGAACCATCCAAGGACAATTGTGGGCAAGTTTGGCCCTGCATTTTCAGGGAAGAAGGTCTCTGAATATGTTTTCCCATAGAGTTTAATGTTAAACTATTCTCACATCTGAAAGCATTATGTTTTTTTTTGTTTAGTGGGTTTTTTTTGCAGGGTTTACAGTGGCCAAGTTTGGTTTCCAATTGGCCCAGCAGTTTCAAGGAATATCTTTAACTGATTTCACATAGGATTTACTGTTAAACATGTCCCTTGCTAGCAGCCATCTTGGCAACAGTGAACATAAACAAGAGGCTCTCAAGAGCATGTATTGCTCAATCACGTTTACCTTGACTAACATAGACGGTAGAGGACGACCCATGGACTATTGTGGCAAGTTGAGTTCCAATTGGCTCAGCTGTTTCAGAGGAGAAGATATTTGCATGTGAATTCCCATAGGGTCCA
>MJUU01057094.1:37135-57945 GCA_002080025.1 Modiolus philippinarum | reverse complement strand
CTTGCATACTTATAAAACATGTTTTTGTAGTTATCGCAACACGTTTTTGTCAGTAAACATTTACTTCAGAAATAATTCTGTGGATTTGAAATAAAGTCCATTTTTTATGCATCTTTTCCTTCTTGACACTATTCTCCCTTTTAATTTAGGAATACAACAATGGCCTCAGCTACATGATGGAGGGTTATGACATGCCTTGTTAAGCAATTTTTCAAGTTATTTGTTGAAGGCCCGTTTTAGTGTTGTTTGCCTATAATTCACTTTAGGCCATAAAAAATTAATTTATTGGTTCTCAGGCCCTCCCTCATCTAGTTGGAGGCTTGAAAAAAACTCCTCATTGACCCTATTTTTTGCCATTTTAATAAATTAAAAATAAACTAGAGAATGTGTCTGTAAGACATGGATCCCCCACCAATAAATTCATCACAACAGATTAACCTAAGTCAATCATTCATAAAATTAGTTCCCTGTCACTGAATTTAACCAAAGTAATTCAACCATAAAATGTAGGTCATGGTCACCCAATTGTTGGTAAAATGAAAAGATCTCTTTTAGATAAATGTTACAGTGATAAAATATCATGACATATCATGATGCTACGATACAAAGTAGTTGAGAAATAGTTGAGAAATAGACTTAAACACAAAACTTAACCAAAGTCACTGAAGCGTAAAATGTAGGTCAAAGCCACCTAATTATCAATAATTTGGGTAGTACTTTTCAAGACAATTAATTTGATGAAACATCATTGTCTTATAATGAGTAGTTGTTGAGAAATGGACTTTAATGCAAAACTTAACCAAAGTCACTGAAGTCTAAAATGTAGGTCAAAGCCACCTAATTGTCAATTATTTGGGTAGTTCTCATCAAGGCAATTAATTTGATGAAACATCATTGTCCTATAATATGTAGTTGTTGAGAAATGGACTTTAAAACAAAACTTAACCAGAGTCACTCAAGCATGAAATGTAGGTCAAAGAGTCAAACTACCTATCAAACTCTGTAGTACTATCAAATATCTACCTGCTGGCCCACTATTATTGTTCTACCTCTTACAGTTTCTGAGAAATGGACTTAAACACAAAACTTAATTGGACGTACGAACGGACGGACGAACAAGGGCAACACTATATGCCCCTTCCACATTCGTGGGCGGGGCATAAAAATCACCTCCCTCACTACATTTTTGGTGCTTTTTACAATGTAAAGAGCTGCCTCACCTATTTTTTGGCACATAAAAAAACAAATCACCTCCCCCATGATCAGTTTCAATGAAAAATGGTATGAGAACCAATAGACCCTTTCACGATGACTGTGTTCCTTTGAGTGGAAAATAAAAACAGTTCCTGCAAAAATGACGTCATAGACAATTAATCAAGACATCACATATATTATGACGTTGCATTTTACCCATCCAAAGGCATATGAGTGCATGTGCAAAATTCAGGTCCACAGTTATAGTGAAATGGTCTATTAATTAACTTTGTATGTCCTTAACCATAATATGATCTTTTTTTTCGACATCAGTGTGATTTATTCAGATATGATAAATGCTTAAAATCAATATCTCACATATAAGGTGTTGCTTACCTTTCCCTATTTTTGAAGGTATTTTCTCTATTGCTAATGCTTGTGCAGAAAAGGGACTAAAAATAATAATATTTGGATAGTTTTTGCACCTTCAATGAAATACACATACTTATCAACAATTAACTTTTGAAGCAAATTGGGGTGAGATGTATGTGTAAAACAGTTTGACTTGTATACTCCCTCCCTATTTGATCATTTCAGCAGAACATATAAAATTGATGATTCAGTCCATAATAACTGAACAAAAAATTGAAGTGTCATAAAAAAATTATACAAACTGTAAGATCTTTACACTAAACAAAAGGGCAAAGTTTGAAATGATTGTCAAAATACCGGTAGTAAATGCAGTAGAACTTCAATGGTTCGAACTGCAACACCATGGATGTCTTGAACCCATTTTTCTGGTCCCTTTATTCAAACACATTGTTTAAACACAGTTCAACCTCGATATCTGGAATACCCCTCTCCATTGAACTGTTTTTATCAGACTCCTTTGAGCGTTCAAGCCATCGAATTTCAACTGTATTTACACTCTAACATAAGTATGTGTATAGATATCTGACAGAATTACCAAATTAACAAACAGCAACAGCAAATCCCATATTGTTTTTTGTTAATAATGATATTACATATATCTCCATTGATTGAATACTTAAAGATACGAAAGATTAAGTCTAGATTATAAGATACCTTCCAGATATTCAGGTAGTTGTTCGCCTTGTGCTCCTGTAACTTGTTCATTTGTATCTCCTACAAACAGATCAAAATTTAATGTTTAGAAAATGGCAAAATAAAATTAATAAAAGTTAAAACTTGACAAAGTAGAACTTTGATGGCTCGAACTGCAAAGCTGTAACACCATGGAATTCTTTGTGTTGTACATGTGTTGTAATGTAGGTATGATTTCATTGTAATTATTATGTCCAGCTTTGGGCACTTTGATTAGTTTTAATAAATTTATGTCTATGTCTATGTCCATGGATGTCTTGAATCATTTTCTGGTCCATTTAATCAAGTTTAAACATAGTTCTCCCTCGATAGCTCAAACATGACTCTATCTTGAACTGTTTTCTGGTCCATTTGTTCAAGTTTAAACATAGTTCTCCCTCGATAACTCAAACATTACTCTATCTTGAACCGTTTTCATCAGTCCCTCTGATGTTTGAGTCATCAAAGTTCCACTGTATTTATCAATGTATACTGCCATAACATTGCATTCACTCAAAATACATTAAGTTGTTAGGATTCCAAAAAGCTCATGTCATTCAATGCAAGAGTAAGAATACTTGTAGTAGCCTAAAAAATATATGACTCCACCTCTAAAATTCTTGTATTAGATGAAAGACTCTGCATTGTAATTGGATGAAAATACTAGCTATTGTATAGAACACAATATAAACTGTAATATAAAAATGCAATATTAGAAAAAATAGGGGAAGGTTTTTTTTTTCAAATAAGTACAAATAATAGTTTATACACCCCTGTTTCATATTTTAAATAAATTTCTTATGGTAATGTTCTGATACATAGATACATTTCCATCTGTGATTTGAAGGCATTTACATATTTAGTGGTCAAGATTTTTATATCAAATTAAATCTCTATTAAATCTCAAATTAATAGGTTGTAATTTTGTGTAAAAACTTTAAACTCTGAAACACCATATTAATCTTAGTTTCAGTATAATGAGCCAATATTTTTTATCTCATTAATGAACTTGATCTGTGTTTGATAAACAAAATCTTACATACCACGATGAATAACAAAAGCTGATCAAGTTTTGGTTTTTTATGGTCAGAAACAAACAATTTTCTAAATACAAAATTTTTAATTTTGAACCACTTTTAACACTTAACCTAACAAGTGTGGACCCAAATTACGTCTCGCCCATCCCTACATGGTCACAAAATTGGTGTGAAAACTCAAACTGACTAAATCAGAAAACTAAACATGTTCCCTAGACTGTGAAATTGGGATAAATGACAAAAGCAATACAGCACACTGTCATGTATTACCTAAAAACAAAATGCCAAATATCAGTGACCTACCACTGATAGATACTGAAAAACAAAACATGTTCACTAGACCATGAAAATGAGGTCAAGGGCTAAAGCTTAATAGCAGGCTGTAGTGTTCCATCTAAGACAAACCCACATACCAAATATTATTGACCTTACATTAAAAGATACTGGGAAACTTAACATGACCACTGGACCATGAAATTGAGGTCACAGACAAAACCATATAGCAAACTATAATGTAATACCAAAGACCAACTTACATATCAAATATCACTGACTTACCACTTATAGTTACAAAAAAATGTACTGAGAAAATGACCTAATCCCAAAAACTAAACATGCTCACTAGACCGTGAAGTTGAGGTCAAGAACAAATGCCATATGACAGACTGTCATGTACTACCCAAGACCAACCTACATACCAAATATCATTGACCTACCACTAATAGTTACTGAGAAAATGACCCAATCACAGCAAGTGTGGAAACAAATTGATGTCTCGCCCGTCCCTGCTTGATCCCAAAATTGATGTGAAAACTCAAACTGCCTAAATAAGAAAACTTAACATGTTCACTGGACTGTGAAATTAGATTAACTGACATAAGCAATATAGCAGACTGTCACATATCACCCAAAACCAAAATTCGCAATATTAATAACCTACCACTGATATATACTGAAAAACCAAACAAGTTCACTAGACAATGAAAATGAGGTCAAGGGCTAAAGCCAAATAGCAGGCTGTCATCTTCCATCTAAGACAAACCCACATGCCTAATATTATTGAAATTACATTAATAGATACTAGGAAACTTAACATGGTCACTGGACCATGAAATTGAGGTCACAGACAAAAGCCATATAGCAGACTGTCATGTACTATGCAAGACCAACATATAAACCAAATATCATTGACCTACCACTTATAGTTACTGAGAAACTGACCTAATCACAAAAACTTAACATGCTCACTAGACCGTGAAATTGAGGTCAAGGACAAAAGCCATATGACATACTGTCATGTACTACCTAAGACCAACTTACATACCAAATACCATTGACCTACCATTTATAGTTACTGAGAAACTAAACTTAGCACAAAAACTTAACATGTTCATTGGACTGTGAAATTGAGGTCACAGACAAAAGCCATGTAGCAGACTTTCATGTACTACTCAAGACCAACCTATATACCAAATATC
This sequence comes from Modiolus philippinarum, assembly GCA_002080025.1. NCBI lineage: Eukaryota > Metazoa > Mollusca > Bivalvia > Mytilida > Modiolidae > Modiolus > Modiolus philippinarum. The sequence continues at coordinate 53,132 of MJUU01057094.1, read as the reverse complement.
ATTGACTGACAAAATGACCTAATCACAAAAACTTAACATGAAAGTTTATGCGCCGTCGCCATACTTTGTTCGCATATGTCTTGCTTTCCGTGACTTTTGTTGCGGGCGAGACAAAAACTATCTTGTTTGATCATGGTGATACACATGTATAATAAAAACTTGAATACCAATTCTAATGACAGCAAGTCTCCTATTTGTTATTGGTATCAAATCCCAAAACTATTCATTAAGGCACATGATCAATGAAGCCTTATTTTTACATGGTGCTGATCATGAAGTACCATTAGGGATGCGTGCAAATACGTGGTAAGATGATTCTGCTGTATCCAGTTATTGAGATATGAACTAGGATGTAAACTTGAATGTAAGTCAATCATGCTGAAAATGTAAGTCAAAGTGACCAAATTTTGCCTAATGCTGTCCTACCAAGAAAGATGGAAGCACATGCAAGGTTACCTGATCCTACCATGTACAGTTACTGAGATATGAAATAGGAAGCAACTTGACTAAGCAGAAATTGTTTGTTAAAGTGACCTAATTTTGCATGGAAGATGGCCTATCTATCACCAAAGATGACTTTTATTCGAATTAGCCCAGCAGTTTCTAAAAAGATCTTTGTATACAACTTGACAAGGGACAACAGAGGTCAAGTGATGACAAGTCTACCTGTTGGCAATTGTTCTGCTGTCTGTGCCATTTCGTTATGAGAACTCTGCAGGCTACCAGACTGTCCTATCAGTGATAACTGTTGCCCTGTTGTCTGAGGGGTACCAGATTCTTGTACAAGTGACAACTGTTGTCCAGACACTGATGAACTGGTCCTCTCATTCTCAATTTCTAAAATTACTTCATATATTTCTGTTGCCTGTAGTTCTGTATAATTGCTTGTTTGTCCTGAAAGGGCACAAAGTTGTATTAAGAACATTCCTCAACTCAAATACTGAAATTAAATGTCACACTAAGATGTTTATGTTTTCTGATAAGCAGTCCTTTTCTAAAATGAAGCCCATGAAAAGCTTCAACTCTATAATAAAACTTGTAAATATATAATCATAATTGCAACTATTGCAACACCCTTGGGGAAGGGTTCAAAATACCATGGCTGACAAACTTCACAATGTTGGTGAGTTTTTCATAATTCTGTGTTTTGGGGTCAGAAAACCATGGCAGAAAATTCAAGAAAATAAAATATCAAAATTCTATAAAAATTCACCATACCATTTTTCATTTTTTTAAAAATAATATCTTCATTATTCCTTTACTCTGAATGTCAAGTTATCTCCCATTTAAATTTGAAGAAAGAACTTAGTAATAAGTCTTCCAAGGAAGACATGTGTCACCTGTATAATAAAGCAAACATAAATTGAAGTTAATTCAAACGGGATGTGGGCATTCAAGAGATCCAAAAGTCTGTTACACAGTATAAGTCCTAATACTGATACAATATACAAAATTTCAGAAGGCTTGGATATGTGATTCCTGAGGAAAGGGTGAATAAAACTTTCAACAAGGGAAAAATATTCTAAGTTCCATCAAACAGGAAGTGGGCATTCAAGAGATCAAAAACTCTCTTACACTGTGTAGGTCCCCATACTGATACTCCATGCCAAATTACAGAAGGCTGGGATATATAGATCCTGAGAAAAAAGTGACAGAAATTTTTAAGAAGTGAAAAATATTCCAAGTCCTCTCAAACAGGAAGTGGGCATTCAAAAGATCCAAAACTCTTTTACATGGTATAGGTCCCCATACTGATACTCCTTGCCAAATTACAGAAGCCTGGGATGTGTAGTTCAAGAGAAACATAGAAGCAGCCAAAGCCTGCTAAGCTCACCTTGTTGCACAGCATTGTCATATGTTAAACATGTCAGTAAACAGGAATGGACTTTAATCATTCTTTTTAACAGATTCATTCATGCATAAAATGTAGGCCAAAGACTGTCACCACAAAATGCATGACACATACCAATATGGTTGATGTGGGACATGTCAGTAAGCAGAAATTGACTTTAAGCATTCTAATTAACCGAGTGGCTGATGCGTAAAATGTAGGTCACAGTCAGCATCCAAAGCATGTATTGTTAATGTCATTCCAAAATGCATCATATATACTAACATGGTTGATGTAACACATGTCAGTAACCGGGACATTCTACCTAACCAAGTCACTCATGCATAAAATGTAGGTCACAGACAGCATCCGAACCATGCATTGTTATTGTCATCCCAAAATGCATCATACATACCAATATGGTTGATGTGGGACATGTCAGTGACCGGGAATGGACTTTAAACATTCTACCTAACCAAGTCACTCATGCGTAAAATGTAGGTCACAGACAGCATCTGAACCATGCATTGTTGTTGTCATCCCAAAATGTATCATACATACCAGTATGGTTGATGTGGGACATGTCAATAACCGGTAATGGACTTAACCAAGTCGCTCATGCGTACAATGTAGGTCACAGACAGCATCCTAAGAATGCATTGTTGTAGTCATCCTAAAATGCATCATGCATACCAATATGGTTGATGTGGGACATGTCAGTAACCGGGAATGGACTTTGACCATTCTACCTTACCAAGTCGCTCAACGTAAAATGTAGGTCACAGACAGCATGTGAAACATGCATTGTTGTTGTCTTCCAAAAATGCATCATGCATACCAATATGGTTGATGTGGGACATGTCAGTAACCGGGAAATGACTGTAACCATTCTACCTAACCAAATTGCTCATGCTTAAAATGTAGGTCACAGACAGCATCCGAACCATGCATTGTTGTTGTCATCCCAAAATGCATCATACATACCACATTTTTTGGAATTATGGATTCCCTTTGTTTAGGTTCTAGTGCTGCTGATGAGGAATTAATTTCCGAAATGGCCATACAGCTCATTAAAATTATTGCAGTTTTAGTTAACATATGTGTGATGGTCTCATGTTCATTTACTCCATATCCTTTCATATAATATGGTTGATGTGGGACGTCAGTAACCGGGAAAGGACTTAACAATTCTTCCCTAACACATAAAATGTAGGTCACAGACAGCATCCAAAGCATGCATTGTTGCATTCTTCCTAACCGGACGTGGACGCCAATGCTCAGGGTCTCACATAAACCCCCTTCACTTCGTGAGGTGAGCTAAAAATGTGACATAAATTTTCATGAAGTGGAAAATATTCTAAGTTCCATCAAACAGAGAGTGGGCATTCGATAGATCCAAAACTCTCTTACACAATATAGGTCTCCATACTAACACTCCATGCCAAATTCCAGAAGGCTGGGATATGTAGTTCCTGAGAAAATTGCGACAAAAATGTTTGTGACGCAGACGTGGACACCGCCGCCGACGCAAGATGGCGGATAGTGATCCCTATATGTCGCCACTGCGCGAAAGCAGGAGACACAATAACCTCCCTTGCCAAATATGTAAATTCTTGCAATGATATTCTGAACATGCAAGGTAAAATGATTCTGTCTTGTACAGCAACTGAGATATAAACTTGGACCTAAAATTGAATGAAAGGCAATCAATCGGAAAATATAGGTAAAAGAGACATAATTTTCTTGGAGAATGTGAGACAACCCAAGATGAACTCCAAAAGCCCCCTCAACTTTGTTTAGGCAAACTAAAAATAAAATGCATGGTGCACATCTAAAATATATACCGATACTGGAGCATTCCTTCAAGTCTAGTTGAAAAATACAAAGTGGTTTAGTAAGAGTTGCAGATAATGCTAAAGATTTTGGTGCTGCACAGATGGACAGATATAAACAGAAGGACTTAAGATGACAAATAGACATCCCTAGGTGTCTATCCTGCACTAGGTGCAGATAAAAAAAAATATTACTGAAGACGATTTGTCATCCTTTGTTCTGTCTCTTGAATTTACGAAACAACACAAAATATTCCAACATCAGAGGCACAGCACAACTCATCCAACTAATTATCAAATCATTACCCACAAAAACAAGTCTAACACTGCAACAAAATCTTCTCCTACATTGATCTGAAAATATCAATTAGCGAGTGGAGAAACAATAAGCGTATGAATGACAGCTCCCCAAACTAAAGATTCAGATCAAAATCAAATCATTACTGCATACACTAGCAAAGAAAACTCTGATGAAAGTTGTTCCTGAAGGATGGACTTATGGACAGACAAAACCACCAAATGGATAGATAAATAGATGGACAAAGGTAAAACATCATACCCCCTCTCCTATAGGGGAGCTGAAAACATACAAGACATATGTTGAATGCAGAAATTAAAACAATCAATAAATCTGATTTTTTGTTTTCTTAAACCTCCAAATCATACACCATTAAGGGAGATAGAAATGAACTGTAAGTCTACAATAAACTTCATAGTTTTCCTCATCGAAGGAACCCATTGCCCAAATTGTAAAAGCTGGGAACACCATGAATATCTCATAGCTTTTTAGTTATCACTTTGTTCATAATTTGACGTCAATAGCTAGAACACCCATCTAGCTGTTAACAGTTTTCATCAGTCCCTTGGGTGTTTGAGCTGTAAGTCGTGTTTGTTCATTTAAGTTTTCTGACTTGTTTTTTTTTTGCACATTTCCTGTTATTCCCTTTTAAGTCCTTTAGACATTCATTTTTCATTTGTACGATCAAGGTGCAGGACATCCTTTCCAAACATTTGCAGAAATGTAGACACTTTCATATTGGTCATCTTATTTCACAGCTAAGGTGCATAATGTACATCTGAACTCCCGTAAGATATCGTCATTTTTTAAATTAACTTTTCTCAATGTGTTTCAATAAGAGCCAATTTCTCACAAGTGGAGGTTTGCCCTTAGGGACCGACCATTTTACTTGAAGGGGGGCTATGGTTTTTTTTCTAAAAAAATATTTTGGATCTGATTTTATGTGAAAAAAATATTTTGGCTGCCAAAATGATGAAAAAAAATGTTCTGAATGAGGCTTTCTGCCCCCAAAAATAATGTTAATTTTGAAAAAAAATATTTTGTTGATACGTGTGCAAAAAATAAATAATTTGTTTCGCGCGAAGCGCGAAAAAAATTTTCTGTCCAGAAAAAAAAAACCATAACCCCCCCCTTCAGGTTAAATGGTCGGTCCCTTACTTTCTTGTATTCAAGTTTATGTATGACTTGTATCAGTTTACAAGTGAACATTGCATTTGTAAGCTCTAAAAGCAGAGCAAAGTGTCAAATTATCAAGCTCTCAGACTAACAGACAGACTGTCAGAGCAATAGTATATTGGATATAAGGATTGTAGGATTTTTCATAAGAATCCATACCTGCTTCATGCTGGGCAGCTCTCCATCTGTCAATGGCTTCAGTAATAATGGCATCATCTTTTCCCATTTCTCTAAGTGTCTGTACTGGGATGGAAGCCATGATGTTTGCTGGCCCTAAAACACACAAGAAGATATAGTTAGTAGTATCACCATCATGGAACATTCTCTAATAAAAGACAGATGAAATCATGGCAGTTTCCTTGTTTAGTTTATTATACAGCTCACACAATGTTATTCTAACTACTTCAATAGTGCCTTGGCCAAAAGACGCTTTTCCATAGATTTAGCAATGGTTCATGATAAAAAATGCCAGAAAGTATAGCTTAACAAATTCAACAGAGAAGTTTTCTCAAGGAATACAGGATTCTTAAAGCAAAGAAAATTTTCACAAGAATGTCTAAAATGTCTATGAAATCAAACATCAAATAAATGATTTATTCATGATGCTTACCCTTTAGGCAATGTGTCCTAGCCTGCATACTTTATAAATAGACATGTGCTTCATACTTTATAAATAGACATGGGTTTTACCAATGATAAAAATAAATGAAAAAATCCCCTGTCTAGATTTTCCAATCTGGAAATCCCCTGTTTGGATTTTCCAATAAGGAAATTTTTGTCAAACTACCCATATAGGAAAACTGAGTTATTAAATGCAAGAAATAACAGGTCCTTAAAGTTGCCTTCCTTATTTTGACATAAGACATGCAAAAGAATATATTCTGACAGTTTACTGTTACGATCAGAAGATAATGGAAGTTTTCATAAAGAGAATTGTATATATATAGTTTTTACAACGAAATCTAAATTAAGTTGATTATGATATTTATCATATCACATCGAGTTTAGTATAAATTTTGCAAATGTTTGAAAACAAGGCTTGCAGAGTTTTTACACATTTGAAAATTTATTTAACAAGATGTGAGAAATTCTATAATTAAAGTGTTGACATGACACATGTGCCTGAGGGACTCGGTAAGAAGACGTTCCGGCCCTACGACAAATCCGTCCCTGCCTATCCGGCCCTGAACTTTCTGGCCTCATTCCAATCCAGCCCTGTCTTAAAAGTAGATCCAGTCTTACACTCATTTATGTATTACTGTTGTTTTCCGCGAAAATTTGTTATAAAAAGTTGAATTTGTTTTTGCCATATGAAAAATTCAACTTCATATGCCAATTTTTTACCTTGGAAGATGGAAAGCAAACTTGTGTCCTGAAGTTTTAGTGTTATATTTAGCATGTTTGTGTCATGGCCTGATTGTGACTATGGTCTTTTATTTCTGGTGTTCTCATATTTGCCTTGAATTTGGACTCTTGATTTATTTAATCCACTTGAATTTTGTTCTTTCTTCATTCTCAGTCTGCAATTGTTTCTTAATATATAGGTGTTGCTAACATTTCAAATAAAAATGAACTTGGTACAGAGGCTATCCCTCACTGTACGATTTCGTAAATAGTTAAAACTCTTTCGTTCCTATATTCTGCAGCAATTTTTTATGACAAATTTCCAATATAAGTCTGAACAATAACTATTACGACTTTCTATCTCCGATATCATGACCAAACTGAACAAAACAAAGATATAGTATCAATTAACAATACACGGACGGATAGACCAAGGCCGGATTGTCATAAGGCCGGACTGTTGTAAGGCCGGATGATCTCGAAATCGAGGGACTCCCGGTTTCATTCTGTGATAGATTAATATGAATATGAATGGAGGGAAAGTGTTGCGTTCTTGTGGAAGAAAAATGGGAGCCCAAACCGTCCAAAATATGCAATTTTTTTCAACTTTGAAATTCCCAGCCTACAATTTTAAGGTTTAGGTGATGAAAATTTGCAAAATATTTTGATATTTGATATTGTAGGAAATAGTTATTCCTATGATACCAGTGCATACCCTGTACATTTCAGGGACTGTAGAAGGTGCTCCACTGACCTAGGTCTGCATCACAAACAAGTCCAGTTGCAGCAGGACAAAGGTTATTAAAAGTTGTAGAAAATGTTTCTCTAATGACATAATGTAAAACATCAAAGGATTATGTTTCAAATGGATTTGGCGGGAAATTTCATTTGTTTTGTTCTCTCTCTAGAGAGGAAAAACATTTTTATAACATCAGTCTGGCGTTGGTTAAATTTGCTAGAAATTAGAGAACACTGGATATCAACTAGAGTTATGTAATTTCAAATAAAATAAACGTGCCATTTGGCGAGTTTCTTATATTTGAAATTACATAACAAGAGTAAGACTGTTGGCAGTCTTTTTTCATCAGTTCTGGAAGAGCTGAACACAGTTTTATAGGGAATTTCCAAGAACCATGGTTAGATACAATCAGAAAATAAATATCCAATCAGTATCTGGTCTATCTCCGACAAGTTCCTCAGACCTAGAGGACTTTGAACCACTTAGTCCAGCTCATCTTTTATATGGCTGTAGAATGAAAACTCTTCCTTATTCAGCTATAGTACATATAGATATTGAGTGAACAACAAAAATAGTCAAGAGACAGTACTTTCTTATTGAATAATTTTGGAACTGTTTGAAAAATGAAAACGCACAGCACTTAGAGAAAAACATGTAAATATGAAATAAAGGGCTAGGCCAAGCGCAGCATGATACGACCGCAGCATGTCGTCCACTGAAATTTGAAAAAGTGTAATTTAAAGTGAGTATGGACATAGGAAAGAGCTTGACACAATAATTAGATGGACGCAATAAGGAGATTGACCCAGTAATTAGCTGGACACAAACAAGGGAAAATAAAAATTAGCCCTTATGACTCCTTATGATTCCTCTTTGGCCCTTTATAGCTCAGAAACGGTAAGAGCTACACCCAATCCATTGACATGCTGCTGAAAGCTTATATCAAGAGGAATCAAAAGATCAAAGCGCTGGACGCTGGAAAGCTGTTAAGCATTTTATAAATGTTAGAACTTCTAGGCATGTATTTCAAAAACAAATGTGAGGTAGGGTAGGAGAGGATCTGATCCGATTTTTTTACAAATATTGTTGAAAAATTAAAAATGCCCTCAACAAAATCAGATATATGGGGTTTTAGCTTTTGATCACAAATGTTTGCTTGATTACAATATTCAAATGAATCCTGGTCGAGTACCTTTTATCGCCGTGTACCAGTTATAGCCAATTTTCATGTGCTTCGAGATCGTGCGTGACTTCTGTTACACGGTTATGTACAACAATATGACAACAATATCCTAAAAATACGTTCTATTAAGAAATGTGTTTTAATATTTAAAAACAGTGAAATTTGAGATAAAATCCCTTGGGAGCCCCTTTAAAATATATATTGCTATGTGGGGGAGGGGGGGGTCCATGTGATGTCGGAAAAGAAAACTTGGGGTGTCAGCTTTATTTTCTGCCAGAAATAAATGCTGACTATGTTGCTGTGTCTTCAAATAGTCAAATCAAGATGAATTGGGGCTGTAAAGGTCTTCTATTTTCTTGTAATCGTAAAGAAAATAGATCGAATTACGCATTGATAAAAATCATGCTACTTTCAGTTTGAAAATTGCATTGGCTGACCTTTCCCACCAAACACGAAACATTTGTAAAATGTTTTTTAAAAGTTTTTAAAAGGTTAGTTAATAAAAAACGTAACAGAAACGTTTTTTCAACATTTTTCTTAAACGTTTCAATGAAACGTTTTCAATACGTGACGATAAACCTTAATAAAACGTTTTTATATGGTTTCTTAGGAATGTTTTTTTCTGAACATTATTAAAACGTTTCATCAACGTTTTATCAAATGTTTTTATTACGTATTTTGAAAACGTTTCATAAAAACCTTGATAAAACGTTTATTTGAAGTTTCTTTCAGACGTTCTTTCATTAGTCATTTCAGAGACATATATATATATCCGGGGAGGACGTAACTTCCATTATTTTCTTGTAGGGGGATGTGCCAAAAATTCGAGTGTAGTTTTTTCCATGATATACATAAAATTGGGTGTGTTTTTAATATCTTATCATTTTAATAATTTTTTTTATCAATTGATTTTCAAAATCAATCTTTCTCTGTTTTTTTATGATTCTACAATATCAAACCTGCCGGGATAATGTTTGTCTGAGGATGAAAATGTTTATCCGCATCAATAATAAAATATTTCATCTGCTGAACATTTCATTATGCGACGCACGTGTTTAAGATCAGGGGTTAAAGGTCAGCAACTGATGTGTAAATTCAAATCACAGGCGCCAATTAAGCCGCTGCACACACAATATGGATGCAGGAAGAACGGAGCCAGTAAGCGTTTTATTTTTTATTTATGCTTGTTTACTTCAAGACAATGGAATAATATTTGATCGATCTCTCTGTGAATGTATGATTCCACCCGAGATTTAGCAATGAAGAATATTTATTAGTGATCAAAATATCGCAACTTTGCAGATGGAATCATTTTTATTAATATTCTATTCAACAATATTAAAATTCTAACGAAATGAAGGAAATAAAACTTTTTTAAAACAGGACAATGGAACAGAAACCTTTCCGATCTGCCATCCAATGTGTTGTGTGATTTGTTTTCCTTTTATTTTTCGTTTGGCGAAAGGACCATCCATGCCAACTGCTGTTGTGTTTTATTCAAATAAACCGAATATTTATTATTTCATCATTTTTCATTTACTTTAGCATTACAGGTGTCTTTAATGTCTGTAATGAGGACTAACTAAACTGCATAAGTGCGTGGTGTATAGACCGAATTCTTCTGCCTCTATGGTGCATATATTACCTATTTATCGTTTGTCTTTTCTATTTGGACTTTTACTTTTATTTTTTAATTTTTGCTGGGGTAACAGCAAAAATAAAAAATAAAAATAAAAGTCCTAATAGAAAAGATAAACAATAAATAGGCAATATTTGCATAATAGAGGCAGAAGAATTCGGTCTACGTAGTGTAATACAATAGTCCGTTCATTTAGTGTTAGGGCAAGAATTCACTTCTGAATATTTGAACAACAGTAATTTAGATACACTAGGTAAACTCATATTTTGACAACTCCTGTCTCAGAATATATAACATAACTTTTTTTTAAAATGTGTAGATTTAGATAGTGTATAATGTAAACATGATTCTGTCATACACACGTACACTGTCTATTAGAAATTCTTATGGATGTGCTCTTCTGTTCAGTAACATTTATTTGGTTTTTGGTAACTTTAAACTTTGGATAATATATTCTTCGATTTGGTTACTAACTTTTGTAACAGAAAAAAACATATGCAGACAAAACACTTCTTGAAACGTTTCTATAGTAATAAAGGAAAACTTAAAAACGTTTTGAAAAGTTGTTGAAATGTTTCTATAAATGTTTATAGAAACGTTGTATTAACGTTAATCAAGGTTTCGATGAAACGTTTGAAAAACGTTTAATAAACCAAAACAAAACTCCACAAATACTGGTTCATAAAACGTTTTTGTAGAAACGTTATTTCAACTAAAGTGAAACGTTTTAGAAACGTTTAAGAAATGTTTTTTTTGTTTGGTGGGTTCATTCTTTAATCCCTTTTAGTTCATCCCTTTTCGGAGTACTTGAGTGGATCAGAGTGTTCATTAAAAAATTTGATAAAAAGCTGATGCATATCAATGCGTCTAAGAAAGGCTTATTAATTTGTAACTTAGGGAATTTTGCTTTCCCCTTGAAGATTAGTATTTATTCTGAATGGCTTGATTTCTTTTAAGACATTTTTTCCACTTCAATCTGACAACGTAAATGCGACGAAATTGAAGTTTAGTTCCAAACATCCTGCAGAAAGTGCAGTCATGTTGCTGTGACCAAAACGTCTAGAAAAGCATTTGTTTCTTATTTGTACCAAGCCTCAGTCTGTCGGACCTCCATGACTTATTCAGGCTCTGTGTTGTTTGGATTGACGATTTATGTTTTCTTACATCCGCCCACTGCCAGAATTTCATTCCTGCTTCTGAATTGGTGAAAAATGAATTGAAACAAATGAGGAAAACACTGCAAGTGATAAATGGTCAGCAAGCGAGCAGTTTCCCCCAATTTGTCGCAAATCAGCGAAGTTCGCCATTACCCAAAACATACTTGATTACGCTTGCATGGAGAAGCCGGTCGCTATCTAGTACGCTGTCCAAGATAAAGTTTAAAACTGTACCAAAAAATCATTTTTGATACATAAGTATTATGGTTCATTGTAAATTCAAAAGATTTAAAAAGGTCATATAATTTATCCTACAGAGAATTATTTTTAAATTCTTTTCAAAAACGGCGTTTGCAGACGAGTCGTACAGTGTAAACAAGTTAGGCCAATTCTTAGCTCCACACGCATGCGCACACCTGTCCAGAAAATGTAAACATCAGGGCCGCACCCGATTGGCTGTGCAGAACATGTGCAGTACAGAGTGTTCTGCACAGACGAATCGAATGTCACAGAACAGGAAGTCGAGCTCTCTATGATGGAAGACTAAAGGCGGGAAATATTTCTGAAATAAAACTTGAAATTAAACAGTAGATGAAAAATATATTGTCACATTTACATTATTTTATACAATACTTTGTGTTTTACTGTGCCCATGATGCAAATTTTGATGTGAAAGGGATCAGAAAAAGCTAAACTGGTGTCTTTCTTTTAAGGACCTGTTCCGCAACACTTTATTCATGTTCTAGCTGTGCAGTACACCTTTTTTACATTTCTTTATTTTAATTGCACTGAAACCCTTCGCTCGCATTCGGAGAGTTGTTGACATCAATAAATATATGTTATTTATCAATTTCATACTTATAACAATCAAGAAAGTAATTTTTATTTGTCAAAAACTTGCAAAATGTTCAAATCAAAACATTTGGCTTCCATCTTGGTCACGTGACTGTTCTAATTACACCACCTTTCCAGCCGGTGCAGACGGAACTGTGCAGTACTGGTGTTCCGAATCACTCGTTTGCTGTACTGCACGTCCATCACACAATTCACAGGCCAATCGAATGCGACCCAGAAGACGGGCCGAGAACATGAATATCCTTAAACCTTTTTAAATGATAAGATGTTAATATAAACAATAAAACGATCAAAAGTCATGTTTATAATAAGAGATTCATACAGCTTTACAAGTTACAATTTTTAGGTGATCGTAGAAGTTACTATGCTTTCATTCATACAAAACTTGTAAAAATCATAGCGCACCGCGGGAATTTTTTATGAATGAACTGAATCGTAAATTACGAATGTCAAATAAAGCTACATTTTCATGCTGTTTTTTGTAAGAACTGCATATACTTTCAGTCTGACATTTTCAAAGGAAATAATATGAATTTGACGATTAGTTTCTCACATACTAGTGCCAGACATGACCTACGTTATTGTGTATGTGATGTCTGATAGGTACATCTGGCTAGTGTCTAGTCTGGACCGAAAGCAACAGTATAAAGCTGCTTAACAGCTTAAAAAAATCCCATGGAAATGCGATGAAAAAAAAAAATTTTAGGTAATCTGTAAATTTACGATTTTGGATTCTTCGGCCTCTCATAGCTCGGGAACGGCAAGAGCTATGCCAAATCTGTTGAAATACCACTGAAAGCTTACATCAAGTAGAATCCAAAGAAAACAAGATGTGTTTGTGAAACACTACATATGCCCCCAGATTCCCAATTTTACCCCTTTTGGACCCCTATGACCTTGACCTTTGACCTAATTTTTTTTTTGCATATTTATGTTCCTCTTGACTAGACCTATACACTTGCCAAGTATCAAAAGTCTACCTTACATAGTTCAAAAGTTATAGCCAAGGTTAAAGTTTCGGACAAACAGACAAACAGACAGACAGGACAAAAACAATATGCCCCCCGATCCTTGATCTGGGGGCATAAAAATCCCATCGAAATCCGACGAAAAATAAAAATTTTAGGTTATCTGTAAACTTACGATTTTGGCCCCCTTCGGCCCCTCATAGCTCGGAAACGGTAAAGGCTACGCCAAATCCTTTGACATACTACTGAAAGCTTACATCAAGAGGAATCCAAAGGAAAAAATCCCATCGAAATCCAACGAAAAATAAATATTTTAGGTTATCTGTAAATTTACAATTTTGGCCCCTTCAGCCCCTCATAGCCTGGAAACGGTAAGAGCTACGCCAAATCCGTTGACATATTACTGAAAGCTTACATCAAGAGGAATCCAAAGAAAAAAATCCCATCGAAATCCGATGAAAAATAAAATTTTTTGGTTAACTGTAAATTTACGATTTTGGCCCCCTTCGGCCCCTCATAGCTGGGTAAGGTAACAAGTTACCAAAAATCTAATAGTAGAGCGCTACAATAATTTTTCATAAGGAATCCTTTGGAAAAAATTGCATCAAAATCGGACTAAAAATAAAAAAATGAAATTTTTGAAATTCGCCCCTTTTGGGCCCATTTATCTCGTGAAGGGTACATGCCACGTGACATCTGTTAGCATTTCCAGATTGGAAATTTTCTAAGGAGTTTACTGAAAGAAACCCCATCAAAATCCGATAAATAATAAAGATTCTACAGTCAAATATGTGAAAACAACCAATTTAACCCCGTTTGGCCCCTATTTCTAAAACGTGCGGGGCCAGGAACATAAAATTATAGCCTGGGCTAAAGCATGTGCCAAGAATTTGAAAATGATCTGTTCACTGGAAATAAAGTTATGCTGTCCACAGACACAAAAATACCCAATTTTATCCCCTTTTGGCCCCTTTTTCTGCAACAACCCGAAATTAAAACCCGGGATAGCTAATATGCCTAGAAACCACATACTGAAATTTGAAGATGATCCGTCCACTAGAAACAGATGCCGACGACTGCGCCATACCATAATATGACTGCAAAAATTTTGCGGTCGTATAAAAAGTGACTAATTCATAACTAAAATTGGTGATGTAGTATTTATTCATGATGACAAACATGTAAAATTATGTGGAAAACTGGAGTTATAGAAAAACTAAATTATGAAAATGATGGGCTTTTTCATTCTGCTATACTTTGGACAAAAACTGCAACAACATCTTGTCCAAATCGCTAAATCATACCCGCTTGAGATAAACAGCGATATGGGTCTACAGATGATGAATTTCAACCAAATGATGAATTTGAGATACCAAATACAGGACGGACACTGCTGATTCGCCAGCCGCCCTACAAGCTAAGAAAAAGATTAAACAATGGACTGTTTAAAGGTGAATTTATAAGTTTACATTTCAGAGAGACATTTAAATGTGTTTAAATTTTATTTGTTTTAGAGACATTAATTTTCTTTCATTTTGTGATATTTTGTAATTTTGGACCGGAACCATCTGTAACTCATAGTGGTAGACTCACATACCAAATATTAGCTTCATATCTGAAACAGTGTAGAATAAAGGGCTACGCCGAGCGCAGCATGATACGACCGCAGCATGTCGACCACTGAAATTAGAACAAGTGTATTTTAAAGTGAAAGTGGACACAGTAAAGAGCTTAATATTGTAATTAGATGAACATAACAGGGAGCTAGACACAGTAATTAGCTGGACACAAAGTAGGCCTGGGGAACATAAAAATTATGCCTTTTAATCCCATTTAAAACTGAAAGAGTTACACAAAAACTGCTGACTAACTACTGAAAGCTTACATCAAAGAGGAATCTGAAGTAAAAAAATCCCATTAAAATCCTATAAAATAAAGATTTAAGATATTTTGAAAAATAGCAATTTTGGTACCTTTGACCCCTTATAGCTCCCAAACCATAAGGAATATGCCAAATCTGTTGGCATACTACTGAAAGCTTACAAAAAGAAGAATCAAAAGAAAAAAATCCAATAAAAATTCAATGAAAAATAAAAATTTAACATATTATGAGAAATTGCAATTTTGACCCTTTGACCCCTTATAGCTTGTAAACGCTAAGAGATATGCCAAATCTATTGGCATATTACTGAAAGCTAACAACAAGAGGAAGCCAAAGAAAAAAATCCCATCGAAATCCAATGGAAAACTAGAGGTACTGTGGTCCACTGGGCCACAAATGAATACCCCTGCATGCCCAATATAATGAGAAGTTTAAATAAAAGGCTGATCTTTAAAGTCAACTGCGTCTTTTAATGTTATTCAAAAAACTTAATTTAGGCTAAGTATCAACATACCAATGTATCGGTAAACAGGAAGTAGTAGCGCAACAAACCTGAAAATAGCTTACACGGTACAACTCATCATCATGAAGCTCCAGACCAAATATGAAATCATTTCCACTTTTGGAAGGAGAGAAAACTTTGACGAAAAATTTTCATTAGTAGTGGTATATGAAACTAAGTATTAATGTATCGGCAAACAGGAAGTAGTAGCGCCACAAACATGAAAATATCTGACACTGTACAACTCATCATTTGGAAGCCTAATGCTAAATATCAAATCATTCCCACCTGTAGAAGCTGAGAAAACTTTGACAGTAAAAGTGTTACGGACGGACGGAATGACGGACGGACGGACAGACGGACGGACACCACCATCACTATATACCCTCCGCTTTTACAAAGCGGGGGTATAATAAATACTTTACATATTTTGAAAATAAGCAATTTTGGCCCCTTGACCCCTTATAGCTCGGAAACGGTAAGAGATATGCCAAATCTGTTAACATGCTGCTGAAAGCTTACAATAAAAGGAATCCAAAGAAAAAAAATCCCATCGAAATCTGATAAAAAATAAAAAATTTAAGTAATCTA
>MJUU01057094.1:16067-35546 GCA_002080025.1 Modiolus philippinarum | reverse complement strand
GGAAGTAATAGCGCAACAAACCTGAAAATAGCTTACACGGTACAACTCATCTATATGAAGCTTGAGACTAAATATTAAATCATTTCCACTTATAGAAGCAGAGAAAACTTTGACGAAAATTTTCATTAGTAGTGGTATATATAACTAAGCATCAACATACCAATGTATCGGTAAACAGGAAGTAGTAGCGCAATCAACCTGAAAATAGCTTACACGGTACAACTCATTATCATGAAGCTCCAGACCAAATATGAAATCATTTCCACTTTTGGAAGGAGAGAAAACTTTGACGAAAAATTTTCATTAGTAGTGGTATATGAAACTAAGTATTAATGTATCGGCAAACAGGAAGTAGTAGCGCCACAAACATGAAAATATCTGACACTGTACAACTCATCATTTGGAAGCCTAATGCTAAATATCAAATCATTCCCACCTGTAGAAGCTGAGAAAACTTTGACAGTAAAAGTGTTACGGACGGACGGAATGACGGACGGACGGACAGACGGACGGACACCACCATCACTATATACCCTCCGCTTTTACAAAGCGGGGGTATAATAAATACTTTACATATTTTGAAAATAAGCAATTTTGGCCCCTTGACCCCTTATAGCTCGGAAACGGTAAGAGATATGCCAAATCTGTTAACATGCTGCTGAAAGCTTACAATAAAAGGAATCCAAAGAAAAAAAATCCCATCGAAATCTGATAAAAAATAAAAAATTTAAGTAATCTACACAATTGCAATTTTGGCCCCTTTGGAACCAATATTACTCGGAAAGGAAAAAAGTTATCAAAAATTTGATGGTGATGTCCTAGTTAGTTTTACATAAGAAATACATTGCAAAAAACTGCATTAAAATCGGACTAAAAATAAGAAAAATTAAATTTTTGAGATTCGCCCCCTTTGGGTCCCATTTATTTCATAAATAGTACATGCGACGTGAAATCTGTTGACATACTACAGATTGGAAATTTTCTCAGGAGTACACTGAAAGAAACCCCATCAAAATCCGATAAATATTACATATTCTACAGCCCAATATACGAATACACCCAATTTGGCCCTTTTCTTAAAAACGGGCAGGGCCAGTATACCCAAAATCGATCCCAGCCTTCCTTTTGTGCCAAGGAACATTGCGTTAAAATTTCATAAGGATTGCTCACCTAGAACTTAAGTTATCGCACGGAAATGAAGTGTCCACAGACGCCGACACCACCGACAACGACGACGACGCCGCCGCCAGTATCTTACCAATATACGACCTCAAAATTTTTTGCGGTCGTATAAAAAAAGTCTGGAAAACTTATATTTTACCAAAATTTTCTAAGTCAAAGGGCCATAACTCTGTCCAAAATCAATGGACCGGAACCAAACTCGAACTTGATCTGTAACTCATAGTGGTAGACTCACATACCAAATATTAGCTTCATATCTGAAACAGTGTAGAAAAAAAGTCTGGAAAACCTATATTTAACAAAATTTTCTATGTCAAAGGCCCATAACTCTGTCAAAAATCAATGGACCGGAACCAAACTCGAAGTTGATCTGTAACTTATGGTGGTAGACTACCATACCAAATATTAGATATATATCTCATATAGTATAGGAAAAAAGTCCGGAAAACTGAGTGTGACGGACTGACAGATGAACTTACAGACAAACTGACGGAGTGCAAACCTAAAGTCCCCTTCGGCGAAGCCAGTAAGGGACTAAAAAAAAACTGTGAATAACTACACAACTAATAGGACAATGACAGAGATATGTATAAAAGAGACAATCTAGATACTAACTGATGGATTCTTGAAGTTTGAATCCAGACAACACTGCTGGTATATCCAAAATAACAGATACTAGTAGCAATAAATATCCTCCCTGGTCAAACCCTTCAGTAAACTTCTTTTGCCAAAAATATACCCAAGGGTTACGATCTACCCTTCTCCTCTCCAAAATGCTAAGGATGAAGAGGAGAGGAGTTGACCATTAGCACAGATGGGTAACACCATACTTTAAAAGTATGTGAACAAGTTTAAAGAAATGCAATGTTCATGGATACAAGTGTTTTGCATGTGAAAAGACAGACTGTTTTTATGTGAGACTGGACACAAATCATTATACACATTTACATATTTATCTTTCACCAACACGTCTTGATGACATGTTTATAAATAACTTACTCCCTTCATCCAGGACAGACGGTTGACTTGGTAACACATTCTGCTGATTTGATGAAGCCTGAAAATAAAAAAAGAATCAAAAATAACTTTGCATTATATTGTACTCATATACAAAGTTATGTTAAGGATGGTCACTCCTCAGGTTTTTGAAACTGTCTTTGACCTTCGGAATTCTCTCCTTTTATCCATTATTATGCATTAGAAAATTTTGCACACTGACCCCCCACTTTTCTATTCAAAATATGATAGTATACATCTTCAATAGACTTCTGACAAAATTTGATGAAATTCTTTATATGCCTTCACCACATTTGAAAGGTTGATTACCGTAATGCAAAGTGAATGGAAAGTCTCGAGAAGTTCCGTTTCCCGCCAAAATTTCAACCGTTTAAATCTCAATAAAGGGCTACGCCGAGTGCAGCATGATACGACCGCAGCATGTCAACCACTGAAATTTCAACAAAAGTAGTTTAAAGTGAATGTGGACACAGTAAAGAGCTTGACACAATAATTAGATGGACACAAAAAAAAAAAGCTTGACACAGTTATTGCCTGGAAACCAAATAGGGAAAAAAATCAACCCTTTTGATCACTTACTGATAAAAATCGAAAAAGCTTTGCAAAATATATACTATCAACTAAAACTTTACATCCATAGAGGCTCTCAAGAGCCTGTATCACTCACCTGGGTCATGGCTGACACAATAAGTCAACAATGTTCCCTGCTGACTACCATCTTGGATGCTATGCAGACATGCCAGACACATTTTATGAAGGGGACCAAGTAAGGACCATTGTGACTAAGTATGATTCCAATTGGCCATGTACTTTCAGAGGAGAAGATCTTTGAATATGTTTCCCTATAGGGTCCAATGTTAAAAACATGTTCCCTCCTGGCGGCCATCTAGGATATGATGTGGACTTGCTGAGCACATTTTTTAAAAGGGGCAACGTAAGGACCATTGTGACTAAGTTTGGTTCCAATTGGCCCAGTATTTTCAGAGAAGATTTTTGCAATATTGTCCAATTTTGGACAAAGTTCCCCGCTGGCGGCCATCTTGGATGACGTGCAGACTTGCCGGACAAAATTTTTAAAGGGGACCACCGAAGGACTATTGTGACCAAGTTTGGTTCCATTGGCGCAGTGGTTTCAGAGAAGATCTTTGAATGCTTTCCCATAGGGTCCAATGTTGCTGGCGGCCATCTTGGATATGATACGGACTTGCCAGACATTTTTTTTAAAAGGGGCCACCTAAGGACCATTGTGCCCAAGTTTGGTTCCAATTGGCCCAAGCTGTTTCAGAGAAGAGAAGATGTTTGAATGAAAAGTTTACAAAGGACAGACCACTGACACAGTGATGGCAAGAAGATCACCATGGCATAGCCATGCAGGACACGTACAAAGTTATGGCATAGAAGTTCAGATGCTAATCCAATATTCATCTGGGAGAGACATTTGCATGGTGGGCAAACAGACTTTACATTGTGATACAATATACAACTATATACAATTATAATTAATTTGTGAAATAAGTATAGTTTATGATAGTATTTTTGCAAAAAAAATGAAAAAATTTGTACAAAAACACTTTTTTGCTCTTGATTATGTAACAAATAATTATTTTTAATAAAGTGATTACAGGGAATTTCTCTTCAACTTAAAAGAGAAAAGTAAACCAAAAAAGACTTGAACACAGAATTTAAAGGGAAATAACTCATAACTATATGGCATTGAAAAAAAAAAATTGGTGAAAAAGAGTAAATAACTACAACACAGGCAGTTGGATTTTCTTCAAAATTTCAGAGTATGTAGATCTTGATATGCTGAACATTTTTGCACTTTACACTTCACCTCTATCTGTTACAGTTTTTGAAATAAAAAATAAAAAATGCATAAATTTTGAAAATTTTACGGAAAAAGGGCTGTAACTCTGAGACGGGTTTTCCAATTTTTATTCAAAATTGCAGGGCAGATAGATCTCGTCATTCTTAACAGTTTTATCCCTGTCAGATTTTTTATATCTGAAACGGTTTTTGAGTTATTTGCCAAAAACAGCAATTTACCCCATTTAGTAGTTGTTTGGTCCTCCAACTAACTGAACAAATTTTTTAAACTAAGTACCCTGGTGATGACCCAGGCCAAGTTTGGATTAAAGTGGCCCAGTGGTTTCAGAGGAGAAGATTTTTGAAAACAAGAGACTCTCAAGAGCCTGTATCGTTCACCTGGACCATGGCTGACATAGATAAAAGGCATTTCCAATAGGAAAAACAAAACAGAAAATTTAGCAGAATATTTTTTTTTCTAAAATTACAGTATTCTTGTTTGGTTTCCATGGCAACCGAAAAATCCACCATCCATTACAACCCATAACAGAACACCATTCAAAAAAAATTTGGGCAGGGGTTCCCCTTATAATCAAGGTAATACATAATGCTGAAATTGAAACATTCAGACCACAATTCAAATAAAAATTCAAAAAATTTGGGCAGAGGTTCCCCTTAAAATCAGTAGGGCCAATGTAAAAACTATGTTCCAGATGGTGGCCATCTTGGATGAGGTATGGACCTGCCAGATACATTTTTTTGATGGGACCACCTATTAAAACCATTGTGGCTTAGTTTGGTTCTAATTGGACTTTGTAGTTTCTGAGAAGAAGACCTTTGAATGTCTTTTCCATAGGGTCCAATGTTAAAACTATGTTCCCCGCTGGCGGCCATCTTGGATTAGGTACGGACTTGCCGGATACCTCTTTTGGAAGGGACCATCTATTTAGGATCATTGTGACTAAGTTTGGTTATAACTGGACTGGTAGTTTCTGTGAATGTAATTTCCATAGGGTCCAATGTTAAAACTATGTTCCCCGTTGGTGGCCATCTTGGATTAGGTACGGACCTGTCAGATATCTTTTTTGGAAGGGACTATCTAAGGACCATTGTGTCTAAGTTTGGTTATAATTGGACTGGTAGCTTCTGAGAAGAACATCTTTGAATGTCTTTTCAAATAGGGTCCAATGTTAAAACTATGTTCCCCGCTGGCGGCCATTTTGGATTAGGTACGGACCTGTCGGATACCTTTTTTGGAAGGGACCATCTAAGGACCACTGTGACTAAGTTTGGTTATAACTGGACTGGTAGTTTCTGAGAAGAAGATCTTTGAATGTAATTTCCATAGGGATCAATGTTAAAACTATGTTCCCCGCTGGCGGCCATCTTGGATTTCGGATACCTTTTTTGGAAGGGACCATCTAAGGACCATTGTGTGCAAGTTTGGTTATAATTGGACTGGTAGTTTCTGAGATGAAGATCTTTGAATGTCTTTCCCATAGGGTCCAATGTTAAAACTATGTTCCCAGTTGGCGGTCATCTTGGATTAGGTACAGACCTGTCGTATACCTTTT
Source organism: Modiolus philippinarum (assembly GCA_002080025.1). Lineage (NCBI taxonomy): Eukaryota > Metazoa > Mollusca > Bivalvia > Mytilida > Modiolidae > Modiolus > Modiolus philippinarum. The sequence continues at coordinate 29,967 of MJUU01057094.1, read as the reverse complement.
TTGGAAGGGACCATCTAAGGACCATTGTGTCTAAGTTTGGATATAATTGGACTAGTAGTTTCTGAGAAGAACATCTTTGAATGTCTTTCTCAAAGGGTCCAATGTTAAAACTATGTTCCCCGCTGGTGGCCATCTTGGATTAGGTACAGACCTGTCGGATATCTTTTTTGGAAGGGACCATCTAAGGACCATTGTGACTAAGTTTGGGTATAATTGGACTAGTAGTTTCTGAGAAGAAGATCTTTGAATGTAATTTCCACAGGGTCAAATGTTAAAACTATGTTCCCTGCTGGCGGCCATCTTCGATTAGGTACGGACATGCCGGATACCTTTTTTGAAGGGCACAACCCAAGGACTATTGTGACCAAGTTTGGTTCCAATTGGCCCAGTGGTTTCAGAGGAGAAGATCTTTGAATGAAAAGTTTACGACGGACGGACGGACGGACGGACGCCAAGTGATGGCAAAAGCTCACCCTGGCATAGCCAGGTGAGCTAAAAAGTTTACGACAGAAGGATGACGGACGCCAAGTGATGGCAAAAGCTCACCCTGGCATAGCCAGGTGAGCTAAAAATTCCATCGAAATCGGATGAAAAATAAAGATTTGACATATTAAGAAAAATTCCAATTTTGGCCCCTTTGACCCCTTGTAGTTCCGAAACGGTAAGAGCTATGCCAATCCGTTGAATTACTACTGAAAGCTTAGATCAAGAGGAATCCAAAGAAAAAAATTCCATCGAAATCGGATGAAAAATAAAGATTTGACATATTTAGAAAAATTGCAATTTTGGCTCCTTTGAACCCTTGTAGCTCAGAAACAGTAAGAGCTACACAAAATCCGTTGACATACTACTGAAAGCTTAGATCAAGAGGAATCCAAAGAAAAAAATCCCATCGAAATTCCATGAAAAATACAGATTTGACATATTTAGAAAAATTGCATTTTTGTCCCCTTTGACCTCTTGTAGCTCAGAAACGATAAGACTTACACAAAAACTGAAAGCTTAGATCAAGATGAATCCAAAGAAAAAAATCCCATCAAAATCCGATGAAAAATAAAAATTCTACATAATCTGCAACTTCGCAATTTTGGCCCCTCATAACTGGGAAAGGAAACAAGTTATTAAAAATCTAATAGTTCAGTGCCTTATTAATTTTTCACAAGGAATCCATAGAAAAAAATTGCATCAAAATCGGACTTAAAATAATTTTTTTTTTTTTGAGATTTGCCCGTTGGGCCCCATTTATCTCGTGAGCGGTACATGCTACGTGAAATCCGTTGGCATACTCCAGATTGGAAATTTCCTCAGGAGCACACTGAAACAAACCCCATCAAAATCAAATAAATAATAAAGATTCTACAGTCAAAAATGTGAAAACACCCAATTTCACCCCTTTTTGGCCCCTTTTTCTAAAACGGTCGGGCCACCAACTCAAAATTAAAACCTCTGTTAACACGTGTGCCAAGATACATCATACTAAAATTTCATAATGAAGAAAAGTTATGCTGTCCACAGCCTGACGACGACGCCGCCAACACCATACCATTATACGACCGCAAAATTTTTGTGGTTGTATAAAAACGGCCAATCAATATTTTTTGCTTAAAATGATGTATTATCCATATTCTAATAAATAAAAATAATAATTTTAAATCCTTGATATAATTAACTTGAGGAGTGACCATCATCAATACCAGATGAACTTAAGATTTTCTACAAGATCCTGTGTTCTCAATAGTATAAGTCAATAAAGGGCTACGCCGAGCCCAGCATGATACGACCGCAGCATGTCGAATACTGAAATTTGGACAAGTGTAATTCAAAATGAATGAAGACACAGTAAAGAGCTTGATACAGTAATAAAGAGCTTGAATCAGTTCCAATTTTTGGCACCTTTGGCCCCTTTAGCTCGGAAACGGTAAAAGCTATGCCAAATTTGGTGACATACTACTGAAAGCTTATATCACGAAGAATCCAAAGAAAAAACTGATCGAAATCCGATGAATAATAAAGATTTCAAATATTTCGAAAAATTACAATTTTGGCCCCTTTGACTCCTTGTAGCTCGAAAACAGTAATAGCTATGCAAAATCCACTGACATACTACCGACAGCTTACATCAAGAGGAATCCAAAGAAAAAAATCTGATTGAAATCCGATGAAAAATAAAGATTTCACATATTTTGAAAATTTGCAATTTTGGCCCCCTTGTAGCTCCGAAACCATAAGAGCTACGCAAAATCCACTGACAAAGTACTGAAAGCTTATATCAGGATGAATCCAAAGAAAAATTCCCATCGAAATCCGATGAGGCCAAATAAAAAAATAGGTGTGGTTCCGGTCACCCCTCCGAAAAAAATAGGGTCGGTAGGTCGGGATTTTTTTTTATTTTATTTAATTTTTTTTAACATGTAAAATAACACTATATATGAAATGAATTTTCCAACGTAATTGATTGACTGAGTTCTTAATTTTTTTTTAGTAATTAATATTTGACTAGATTTTCGTTAAACAAGTCTTTTGATAAATGTATTCATCTGTCAAAGAAGAAATCAATAGCTCTTAAATGTTTTCCAAGTTCGCTTCAGCTGGCATAAAGTATTTTCTTTATCATCCTTAAGAAAGCATTTATTGTTATGTTACAAATTTATTAAATTCACATTTGTTTTCCTGCATTCATTGCGTTTGACTCCATCTTTAGTGGCGGACTGTGCACACTACACCACCTCTGAAGTCAGTACAGACGGAACAGATCCAGAACACTGTTCTCAGTCACTCGATTGTTGTACGGTACTGTGCAGGATGTCCATGACATGAATCGAGCGCCTCCAAGGTGACATAAATAGCACATTGTCAGCTATATCAACACTTTACCAATCACATGGTTTGTTGACAAAGTTATTGCGACTGATGAAAAATTTTTCGAGATGATGATATGAAAATGGAAATTTTGGTGGAAATACACTTTCTCTTTATAACTGTTAAGAATTTTCAATTCATATCAACATATTTACCAAGTCCCAAAGTGTTAACAACGATCTTTTTGCTTGAACCAAGACAAACAATCGATCCTCAGGGAACTTGGACAAACACCCCAACCCCTAAATACTTCCTAGGTTGAAAATGTGGGGATAATACATGTTTTTTCCAGGAAAGTTACAATGCATGTACATGTAAAGTTTTATACATTATTAAACATGTTAAAAAAAAAATAAAATAAAATAAAAAAAAATCCCGACCTACCGACCCTATTTTTTTCAGAGAGGTGACCAGAACCACACCTATTTTTTTATTTGGCCTGATCGGGTGGAAATGAGCAATCTTTGAAAGGACCTTCCATACATCATTCTTGTAAAGTTGGGTTGAATTTGCTTCAGTGGTTTCAGAGGAGAAGATGAAAATGTGAAAAGTTAACGGACGGAGAACGACAGACGATGGACGACGGACGCCATGTGATGGCAATAGCTCACACTGACCCTTTGGGTCAGGTGAGCTAAAAATGATATGTCACTGATCATCTTTTACTGTTATGAGCTTTTGAAAATCAGGCAAAAATCAGTATTTTTTAGCAATATTTACAAAGAATATATATAGGGAACTGTGAGAACATGCTTATTGTTTAGCTTTCATATGAAATAAATATCAGATTTCTTAAATTTTTTGATATTTCAGAGGTATACACTCCAGCTATATGTTCAGCTGAACAAATCTATATGGTACTGTTTGATTAAGAAAGATATTTGATATAGTTTACGAAATAGACAATATTTACGGGAAAGGGGAGCTAATTAGCAGGAAAGTGTATGTCAATCTATGACCTCCCAATGAAAAGGCCAATGAAGGAATATTCTGGCTTGAAAATCAAGTCAATTCCCCATCCGACTTGTGTTTCGCAAATGTGCCAATTGAATGCGCCATGTATTAGTGTCGATCTACCTTAAGTGGACAATAGGTCTAACTGATGTTTTCTCTATAACATAACATAACATAACATTTTTGATGAAAAAAGTCTCAACTTAAAGCCTGAAAAATAAGGATAATTGTATTATGTAAAGGCAGCCATCTTGGATAACAAATCACAAACTTGTTTTCACCTTGACCCTGCCTAACATAGACAGTCTATGTTAAAGGATCTAAATTAAACAAGAGCTGTCGCCGAATGGCAGCCAAAGATACCCCCCGCTCATTGAACCCTGAATCGATATGGTAAGTGCAAAATTAAGTTGGTGTGGACACAATACAGGTGCAGACACAGTACAAGTGTGGACACAATGATATAATCTTCAAGAAAAAACTTTTCACAAGGGTTCCAATGAAAACACTCTGTCTAAATCAGACAAATATAAAATTCACCCTTTTCAGCCTATTTGACATTTTATACATCTACATATAGTGTTCTTCCTTTGTCTAAAGTTTCATCAAAATCCTTCAAGTGGATTAAGAGGAGTTGTGCGTAAGGGGTAACCAATACGTAGGGAATCAATGAAAACTCAAAGTTGAATTATCTCCCCTTCCTGGTTTCTGACAATAATTATATTCCTTCATGCACATCTCCATATAGTTTCCTTCCTTTGTGTAAAGTTTCATCAAAATCCTTCAAGTGGTTTAAGAGGAGTTGCGCTTACGAGAAGTGTGGACAGACGGACAGACGGACAGACAGACAGACAGACAGGGTGATTCCTATATACCCCCCCAAACTTTGTTTGTGGGGGGTATAACTACCTTCCACTTTGCCTCGAAGTCTCAGAGGACAAGACCTTTGAATGTGTTTGGCCAAGCAGTTTAAAATTAGAGGCTCAGAGACTGAGCCTGTATGGCTCACCTGACAAAATTCTTAGAACTATGCCATGCATGACCAAAAATATGTTTACATGTATTACTGTACCATTAATGGGGTCTAATGTTAGGCTATGTTCTCCATTAGCACCCATGTTTTTGGTCTGATCCTATTGAAATGAGTAATTTTTGTAAAGGACCTTCTATACATTTAGTTCAATTTGTTAGAATAGTTTCAGAGAAGATGACGAAAAGGATTGGTTATCTCATACCAGGCTCCAATGGAATACTATGTTCTTCAGTGGAGGTCATGTTTTTAGTCAGATCGAAATGAAATGAGCAATTTTTGTAAAGTATCTTCTGTACATCATTAAATTTGCTTGAATTTGTAGCAGTGGTTTCAGAGCAAAAGATGAAAATGTAATTTTTCCCCTAGGGTCCAATGTTAAACCTAAGTTTTGCGCTGGCAGCCATTTTTTCTTTTGGATTGTAACAAAATTAGCAATCTTTGTTAAGGGCCATCCATACATCATTCCTGTAAAGTCATGTTAAATTTATATAAAAATATAAATATGTTGTGCGATGGCCACAAAATAACTATGAAACAAAATAAAATGTTATTCCCTCCCTCTCTTTCCATTTTTGTCATATTTATGTGTTTTTTAATTTGTACATTTTGTGTTTTTTTTTCTTTTAATCGTGGCCAACTATACCATTTTATTTTGTTTTATGTTAAATTTACTTCAGCGGTTTTAACGGAGTACATGAAAATGTGATTTTCCCAAAGGGTCCAATGTTAAACCTAAGTTCCATGCTGGCAGCCATGTTTTTTATCGGATCATAATGAATGAACAACCTTTGTTAAGGACTTTTAGTACATCATTCCCGTAAAGTTTGGTTGAATTTGCTTCAGTGGTTTCAGAGGAGAAGATGAAAATGTGATTTTCCCATAGGGTCCAATGTTAAACTAAGTTCTGTGCTGATGGCCATGTTTTTATCGGATCAGAAGGAAATGTGCAATCTTTGTTAAGAACCTTAAAACATCATTCCTGTAAAGTTTGGTTAAATTTGCTTCAGTGATTTAAGAGGAGAAGATGAAAATGTTTTTTCCCATAGGGTCCAATGGTAAACAATGTTCTGCGCTGACAGCCATGTTTTTTTATCAGATCGGAATGAAATGAGCAGAGGAGAAGAAGAAAATGTGATTTTTCCCTTAGGGTCCAATGTTAAACCTAAGTTCTGTGCTGGGGGCCATTTTTTTATCAGATCGGAACGAAATGAGCAATCTTTGTTAAAGACCTTTAGTACATCATTCCTGTAAAGTTTAGTTGAATTTGCTTTGGTGGTTTCAGAGGAGAAGATGAAAATGTGATTTTTTACCATAGGGTCCAATGTTAAACTATGGTCCCCGCTGGCGGCCATGTTTTTTATTGAATCAGAACGAAATGAGCAATCTTTGTAAAGGACCTTTAGTACATCATTCCTGTAAAGATTGGTTGAATTTGCTTCAGTGGTTAAAGAGGAGTTGATGAAAATGAAGTTTTTCCCATAGGGTCTAATGTTAAATACAACTTCCGCGCTGGTGGCCATTTTTTTGTTGGATCTGAACGAAATGAGCAATCTTTGTAAAGGACCTTCCATACATCATTCCTGTAAAGTTTGGTTGAATCTGCTTCATGGGTTTCAGACGAGTTGATGAAAATGATGTTTTTTCCATAGGGTTCAATGTTAAATTCAAGTTCCGCGTTAGCGGCCATGTTTTTTGTCGGATCCGAAGGAAATGGGCAATCTTTGTAAAGGACTTTACATACATCACTCCTGTAAAGTTTGGTTGAATTGGCTTCAGTGGTTTCAGGGGAGTTGATGAAAATGATGTTTTTCCCATAGGGTCCAATGTTAAATACAAGTTCCGTGCTCGTGGCCATGTTTTTTGTCGCATCGGAACGAAATGAGCAATCTTTGTAAAGGACCTTGCATACATAATTTATGTAAAGTTTGGTTGAATTTGCTTCAGTGGTTTCAGAGGAGTTGATGAAAATGACGTTTTTCCATTAGGGTCCAATGTAAAATACAAGTTCCGCGCTGGCGGCCATGTTTTTTGTTGAATCGGATCAATTTGAGCAAACTTTGTAAAGGACCTTCCATACATCATTCCTGTAAAGTTTGGTTGAATTTGCCTCAGTGGTTTCAAAGGAGTTGATGTAAATGACGTTTTTCCCATAGGGTCCAATGTTAAATACAAGTTCCCCACTGGCGGCCATGTTTTTTGTCAGATTGGAACGAAATGAGCAATTTTTGTAAAGGATCTTCCATACATCATTTCTGTAAAGTTTGGTTGAATTTGCCTCATTGGTTTCAGAGGAATTGATGAAAATGACGTTTTTCCCATAGGGTCCAATGTTAAATACAAGTTCAGCGCTGGTGGCCATGTTTTTTGTCGGATCGGAACGAAATGAGCAATCTTTGTTAAGGACCTTCCATACATCATTCCTATAAAGTTTGGTTGAATTTGCTTCAGTAGTTTAAGAGGAGTTGATGAAAATGTGAAAAGTTAACAGACGTACGGACGGACGACGGATGCCAAGTGATGGCAATAGCTCACACTGACCCTTTGGGTCAGGTGAGCTAAAAATAAGATCTTCAAATGTATTTTCCCATATGGTCCATTGTTAAAACTATGGTCCTCTTGAATGCCAAGTTGGATATAGCACTGACCTGAAAAAAACCTTTTTTGCAGGGGACCAAGTTTGGATCCAACTGGCTCAGCAGTTTCAGAGGAGAATTTGTGTTTTCCAATAGGGTTCAATGTTAAATCTATGTTCCCCGCAGGCAGCCATCTTGGATATTGCACAGACCTGAAAAACACCTTATGCAGGGAACTTAACCCAAGGACTATTGTGGCCAAGTTTGGTATTCCAATTGGCTCAGCAGTTTCAGAGGAGAAGATCTTTGAATGAAAAGTTTACACCATATGGATGCAAAGTGATGGCAAAAGCTCACCGTGGCTCCAGCCAAGTGAGAAAAAACTGACAACAAATTTTAATTCTCTTTACATTGTACATAAAGCAATATTTTTTCTTTTAATGATGTAATTTTTAAATTTCATAAAGAATCTTCTTTTTTCGATGACAATATAGATATTGCTGCGGTCAAGCAAGTGGCAAAACTTTCAATCTGCCGACATTAGAATTTAAACTCCCACGCTCTTAAACTTTCACTGACTAACCGTTGTACAAGACAACATTGTATACATTTGTCAGGTTTTCACGTCTGATATGTCTACAATGTAAACATTTCACATCGATGAATCTAACACTGTGTGTAAGCTTGGAGTGTTAATCTTGACTTCATTACATTAAAAGTTTTGCCACTTCCTTGACCGCGGCAATATATAGTTCCTATTTTCATCAACAGATCATTAGGTAAAACCTCCTCAGGCCATAACAGATTGATTTATCAGTAATTTGTATGAATTTCCTTTGATCTACAGAGACTGATAATTCCAGTATCACCCAACTGGACATTATTACAAAATTATTAGGTCACTGTGAAGACGTCACGTGCGGGTTGCTAGTTTTGTACTATTTGTCGTGTTCATACGCATAAGACGTTGAATGAAGAATGCATTTTAATTATTGCAATAAACAATAGATTAACTTTACTTAATAGAAATTTCAGCTTATAAATTCAATTCATTTTAGAGGTCTGTTTATCATATTGTGAATTACTGATAAAAGAAATATTTGATACGGACTTTATCACGTCGTAACGCATCAAGCTCGACCTAGCGGGCTGACTTGATACTGGCCGAAATAAAGTCAGTATCAAAAACAAAATGTCCTATATTCCATATATATGATGTACAAATGTAGTATTGCTGACCATTTCAAAGGGATCTGAATTGTTTAGAATAGTAAACAATCAAGTTTCAAAAAAAAAAATTTCACAATGTATGTTGCCTGGACATATAGGCATTGATCAATTTTTTTTTACTCCTTTTGATTATAGCACTCAAATTGCTAAAATGGTTATACAATAGGAACTAATCGAATGTTAAGGTCATAGACAAAAGACAATAAAATCCTCAAGATTTTCAGACTCAGTTCTCAGAGAAATTCCATGCCATATGGGAGAAATACAATTGGCACTACAATCAATCAATCAATCACATTCTTTCCTTACTTTTAAGTAGACATTTTTGAAAACTTTTTGGCAACATCAAAAGTAAATCTAGGACTCTTTTTAGCAACATTTCCTCAGTAGCATACTGAGAGGAAACCCCTTTAATATCCAATACAAACAGCCAACTATATAAAAAAACAAAATTTGGTCCTTTTTAGCCCTTTTAAACAAAACAGGCATGCACGATAAGAAAACCCATTTTAGGTCTTCCTTTTGTGGCAATTTCATAAGGATTGCCCATTGGAACTTCAGTTATTGACTGAAAACAAAAGTGTCTTCAGACAATGACAATGGTGATGACACCACCATACCATAATAGGACCTCATATATATATATTTTTTTTGTGGTTGATAAAAAAAAACAACATTGCCATAAACTTCTCAATAACCAAAATTTATATAATGCCAGGTATATTGATACAAAGGTCTTGATGATGATTTTATTGTGTTGACCTTGACAAACTTGTTCATTCATGACATCATGGACACAGCATGTTCAAATAAAGTTGTTTTCTGGAGAGGCGGTAGAGAGGTCAAATCTAATCTCCTATCTAAGGACCTTTTGAAAAGTGACTTCCACCAAAGGAATGATGAAAATGACCTTTAATTAAAACTTATTTGCTACCTTAGATAAACTAGAGGTGACTGTGGAAAAGATGCATAGGGTACTCCACATTCCAATTTCTTAAAAATAATTGAAAAGTCAAATTATCTCCCCTTCATTGTGTAGGACAGTTATTATATTTCTTCATGCACATCTGCATACAGTGTCTATCCCCTGTGTAAATTTTCATCAAAATCCTTTAAGTATATTAAAAGGAGTTGCACTTTTGAGATAATCTTTGCAGCAGATTTATCTTGGCCTCATGATGTAAGAACAATAATAATGCACGTCTGAATACAGTATCCTTCCTTTGTATTAAGTATCATTCAAATCCTGACTCACTCTGAGGAGATGTATTTACAAAAATTGGGGACAGACTCAAGAACAGATGAATGAACAGACAGAGTGATTCCTATATATTCATCACACTTTGTTGGGGTGAAAAAAACCTCAATTCAACATTAAACAGTAACTTCACAAATAGACCCTTCAGAGACCAAACAAAATGGTGTTGATTTTTTTGCCTTCCATAATTTTACTATCAAGATGCTAACAGTTTGGGGTACATTTTGCAAATTTAGTCAACATAAGGCCAAATATCTGAATATTCAGCCTACATGTTTTCATTGAATAATGTAAAACTTTAATAAAATTTCAAACATAAAATCATAACAATAAACTGTATAATTATAACACCTTTCAGAACAGCGATGGAAAAGAAAGTGAGAACCGAAATGTCAGTCAAAAGAACGAACAATCCATGGACAAAGGCAACATCGGACACACTAGAGAAACAAGGACATCACTTGAGTACGGTACAAAAAAAGAAAAATGAAGACACATATATAGATGAACTAGAGGCTCAGATACTGAGCCTGAATCGCTCACCGACAAAATGCTTACAGCAGGTGATGAAAGTGATGTCTATCCCATAGGATTCTATGTTAAAATATGTTCTGTGCTGGCATGCAGTCTTGTTTTTTATCAGATCAAAACAAAATAAGCAATCTTAGTTTGACTGGATTTGCTTCAATAATTTAAGCACATGTAGTGAAAAAAATGTTTTAATATATGGGTACCATTCTAAACCAAGTTCGATGCTGGGAGCTATTTTCTTTGACTGATCCCAACAAAATGAGAAATCTTTGTAAAGGACCTTCCATACATCATATCTGTAAAATTTGCTTCAATAGTTTCAGAGCAGATGTTGAAAATGATGTTATTCCCATAGGGCCAATGTTAAACTATGTTCCATGCTGGCGGCCATGTTTTTTTGTTGAATCGGGATAAAATGAGCAATCTTTGTAAAGTACCTTCAGTACGTCATTCCTGTAAAGTTTGTTTGAATTTGCTTCACCAATATCAGAGGAGTTGATGAAAATGTGATTTTTCCCATAGGGTCCTATGTTAAACCTAAGTTCCGCGCTAACGGCCATGTTTTTCATCGGATCGGAACGAAATGAGCAATCTTTGTAAAGAACCTTCCATACATCATTCCTGTAAAGTTTGGTTGAATTTGCTTCAGTGATTTCAGAGGAGAAGATGAAAATGTGAATTTCCCATAGGGCCAACGTTAAACTAAGTTCCGTGCTGGGGCCATGTTTTTTGTTGAATCCGAATAAAATGAGCAATCTTTGTAAAGGACCTTCAGTGCATCAATCCTGTAAAGTTTGGTTGAATTTGCTTCAGCAGTTTCAGATGAAAATGTGATTTTTCCAATAGGGTCCTATCTTAAACCTAAGTTCCGCGCTGGCGCCCATGTTTTTTATCGGATTGGAACGAAATGAGCAATCTTTGTAAAGGACCTTCCATACATCATTCCTGTAAAGTTATGTTTTAATTTGCTTCGGTGGTTTCAGATGTGAATAGTTAACGGATGGCAGACGACAGACGAGGGATGCCAAGTGATGGTAATAGCTCACACTGACCCTTTTGGTCAGGTGAGCTAACAACACGGACCCAATAAAAACCATGGGTGAGATCAGGTGTACCGGTAGAGTAAGCATCTCCTGCTTCTTATAAGACACCCATGGAAATCTGAGATTAAAACTAGAGGCTCAGAGACTGAGCCTGTATCGCGCTGAACAGCAGGGTTTTCATTGTTCTGCAAGGTGGCCATGTTCTTTGTCAGATTGAAACTAGAGTTGTCGCCGAATGGCAGCCAGGTATACCCCCACTAATTGAACCCTGAATCAATATGGCAAGTGTAAATTTAAATGTGTGTGGACACAGTACAAATGTGGACACAATACAAGTATGGACAAAATGATATACCTCCCCCTTTTTTCCTGAAAATATTAAAAGACAAATTATCTCCCGTTCAAAATTTCAGACAGCAACCATATTACTTCATACACATCTTCAGGTGGTGTACTAAAATTGTGCAACATTACATCAAAATCCAAGCAGTGGTTTAGGAGAATATCCGCTGACAAGGATCACCCCTCCCCTTTTTCCAGAAAATATTCAAAGACGAATTATCTCCCCTTAAAAATTTCAGACAGCAACCATAACTAGAAGTGGTGCCATCAAAAAAGATGGCCATCCCCGCACTCACCTGTTTGACACAGAAAACAGTCGTCATAGACCCTTGGGGTAATTTTTCTCAACATTTTAAAAAAAAATTGATAGTCACTATTTTTACTAAGAAAGAATACAAGGATATACGGTTGCTAGGTAGAATTTCCAAAAATGGGTTTTATTTGAAACTTTCATGAAATTTACCAAATTTGGAATCAATCATTTTGAAAATCCAATTGGTGAAAATGATTGCCCTAATAGAAACAAATCCTAACAGTATGGTTGCTAGGTAGAATTCCAAAAAATAAGTGGTCTTTGACACTTTCAGGAAATTTACCAAAATAGGAATCAAATATTTTTGAAATCCAATTGGTGAAAATGATTGCCCTAATAGAAACAAATCCTAACAGTATTGTTGCTAGGTAGAATTCAAAAAAATATAAGTGGTCTTTGAGACTTTCAGAAAATTTACCAAAATTGGAATAAAATATTTTTGAAATTCAGTTGGTGAAAATGTTAGTCCTAATTGAAACAAATTACTACATGTATGGTTGCTAGGTAGAATTCCAAAATATAAGTGGTCTTTGAGACTTTCAGGATATTTTCCAAAATTGGAATCATATTTCAGAATTCTAAGTATTCAAAATTTTATTTTTTCCAAACTCTTGTAAAAAAAAAAATGAAAGCATATGCTAAATGTTAAGAAATATGAGTCTTTAACATTTTCAGGAAATTTACCAAAACTGGAAACGGAATCAAAATTCCGAAACTTCATTGCACATCTGCAGACTATATGCAACAATTCTATAACAAAATTAAATCCAAAAATGTAGAAGTTCCACTGAAAAGCTCACATGTGTCAAAATTGACATCTAAGGGCCTCTTGTTTGCATCAAGACTAATTTATAAAATCTAAAAGCTTATTGCACATCTGCAGACTATATGCAACAAGTCTATAACAAAATTAAATCTATAAATTCAAAAATGTAGGAGGAGTTCCACTGACAAGCTCACATGTGTCAAGATTGACATCATGGGGCCTCTTGTTTGCACCAAGACCAATATCAAAAATCTGAAAGCTTACTGCGCATCTGCAGACTACATGCAATAATTCTATAACAAAATTAAATCCATAAATTCAACAAGTGATGACCCTAAAGGATGTCTCGCCTGTCCCTGCTGGACTCTAAATTGATGTAAAATCTAAGTGAACTAATCAGAAAAGTGAACATGCTCACTAGACTGTGAAATTGAGGTCAAGGACAAAAGTCACCTGCCAGACTGACATGTACTACCCAAGACCAACCTACATACCAAATAATATATCAACCTACCACTTCTAGTTATTAAGAAATGGACTTAAGCAGAAAAACTTAACGTGGCCACTAGACCGCGAAATTGAGGTCAAGGACAAAAGTCACCTGCCAGACTGACATGTACTACCCAAGACCAACCTACATACCAAATATTATCAACCTACCACTTCTAGTTATTTAGAAATCAACTTAAGCAGAAAAACTTAACGTGGCCACTAGACCGTGAAATTGAGGTCAAGGTCACATGACAAATGTCTGACTGGCATATACCCAAATAAATCTTGCTATAGGACAAATATTGCGAGTCTAGAGGCTACAGTTGCTGAGAAATAGACTTGAATGTAAAAATAAACAAAGTCACTGAACCATGAAATTGAGGTCAAAGAAACATGACAGGTGTCAGACTGGCGTGTACCCATATAGATCTCCCTACAAACAAAATATGACGGGTCTAGGTGTAACAGTTACTGAGAAAAGGACTTGAATGTGAAACTATGTCGCA